>JASTWL010000514.1:0-127251 GCA_035220575.1 Temnothorax rugatulus | reverse complement strand
TTTTGTAAGAAAAAGACGTACACGTTGGCCAAGAGTATTTCATTTTCTTTTTCTATCCTTTACTTCCTTAATTTTAGTTAAAACTTTTTATATACACAAGAAATTATAATTTATTAATTAATGATTTTTACCTTCTAAATTGTAAAATCATTAAGCGATATGATAGTGTATCGCATCTGATCGCATCTAGTGTAAAAGAGGCACGCGACAGTCAAGCCGCTAATATACGTATTTCGTCTGTGAGGCTGACGACGCGCGACGTGCCGGTTCAAGAGAGAAAGAGAAAGAGCATAGCATGTTTGCTCTCTCTAGCTGGCCGAGACTGGCCGAGCGACGAGCGCACATGTCCACGGGGCGCGTTGGCTTGTGTGCGTCAGCGTCACGTGACGCGATCCTATCCCCTCCACAGCCACGGCTATGTTGCAGAGACCTAAACCTGGGACCACTGTTCTAAGTTCCAATTCACGAAAAATATTCTAAGTTCGAAAGACTTACGGTAGAGGCTCTGAGGCTTGGAGGTAGAAGTGTACGAGTCCGACGACGAAGAGATACTGTGTCTAGGGCCTCTCGGCCTGCCCTTATATTCCTGCGTGGGTGTATTTTAAATACGAGAATCTGGTCAACGCCGACGCCATGTAGCGGCGGCGCTCCGAACCAGCTCGGGCTTATTGCCTTATCCCTATGAGTATGGGATACTAGATCGTCTAGTGACTTTGAATTTGAGTTTGCCTTCGCTGTAGTGGCGAAACCCAGAACTAATCGTTCGAAAAAAATGTTTACCGCCCACGCTGTCTTATAAGGAATACTGTCGATCTCGATACTTTCACTTATGAAAATGTTGTCGGATGTAACACTCCCCTCCTGGAGAAAAATGTTTGACGTTATTGTTCCAATATTTTCCTATAGAATGAGACGCTGAAGTAATCCAATAATGATTTTGCCTATACTTAAACAGATATGACGCGGATATTCAATATTGATTACGCAGATACTTATTTAGTTGGCCATAATCAACGGCAGATCCGCTTGCATTACCGGTTTTGTTTATTGCGCTTTCCTCGTTCACCGTTGTTTTTTGTGGCTCGAATGTAGTTAACTCGGTGGATGGTGCATCTGGATCTGGTGATCCTTTGACGTCGGAATTCTTCTTACCGTTTAGGAGGAGCAGGTGTGTCACGAAGCTCCATATTGCTCCGAGGAGATGCAGGCTCCAGCCGTATACGGAGTGGAGTGCGTAGCCTCTTCCACACAGCACATGATATCATTCGTATATACTGAATTGATACTCAATGTACTACAGATATACAAGATATCTGATAATATGTTTATAATGTATTTTGCGGTATATTTTTACTGATATTTTAAGAATATTCGAAATTTATCAGTAATATTCGGTCTATTTATCGAATATTTTCAGGATATGCTAATTTATCAATAGTAGGGGAGACCGGGGCTATTTGTCTACGGGGGCTATGTGTCCACAGTACTGCTATCTCAAGTTTTAAAGAGACAGATGTCTCTACACTGAGAAAAAGGTTTCTTTGGACCAAATAAAACCTCGTTAACAGATAATAAATGGCATGGTTGGATACGGCGAATCGAATATTTTGTGAATCAATGGAATCGTTGGTTTGTGATAATAGTGAATATTCTGTTGCCCCAAATTAATGTACTTTAATAGTTAATGAATCTGATTTTGGCACGAACGAATATCTTTTTGCATCAATTGAATATTTCTTAATAGTTAAGGAATATAATTTGGCACAAAAGTATATTTTGTTACATTAACGGAAGATTTATTATTAGGTAAGGAATTCGAATTTAGCACAAAATAATATCAATTAAATATTTTTTAATAGTAAATAATTTTATTTTGCTGAAAATCCGCGTCGACGTTTGTAATTATATATATATACACATTTGGTTATGTCAGAGGCCCTGC
Source organism: Temnothorax rugatulus (assembly GCA_035220575.1). Classification (NCBI taxonomy): domain Eukaryota; kingdom Metazoa; phylum Arthropoda; class Insecta; order Hymenoptera; family Formicidae; genus Temnothorax; species Temnothorax rugatulus. The sequence goes on along the minus strand of JASTWL010000514.1, from coordinate 125,309 downwards.
TAGTGAGCACGCTCTGACTGGCGAACTAGAGAACGCTGGAGAAGCCCCGCTGGGCTGCCCTTTATATAGCAGTCGATGTCGAACTTTTCTTACGAGAGATTTAGCCGGCGATGAGCCGCGTAGCGGGCGCGCGCCGAACTTTCTCGCCGCGCGAGCCCGCGCTGTTTGGTTGTGCTAGCAAGATTTCTTATCTATTAAGAAATATAGAGTTGGCTCAACAAATCGCATTCGTTTCACTCAAAAGAACGAACTTTATTTGATCCAACATCTACACACATTTGTATGAAATAAATCATGTCAACTATATCGCCGAGTTGACACAAATATGAATGATAAAGTAAATTAGCAATACCAACAAAACATTCATTTATATTAAATATAATTCGTTTGCTTGAAATAAATATTTTAGAAAAGTGTCAACCAAATATATTTAATTGGCATAAAGAAACCTTTTTCTCAGTGTAGACATATCCAATAAAATTATATTTAGAGCGATTAAAAGAATAAAAATTGAGTCTTTTCGTAAAAACAAAAACGAGAATCTTTTGTAAAAACAGCGTTAGACTTTAGAATAAATGTTCGCGCTCTCACTCGCTACTGTAAAAAAGTGACCTACGAGCAACTACTTGATCCTGCGATTCAAGAATCGTCACCAAATTTTTATTTTAAAGATACACGTCAGTTGAATATATGAGTTTGTCTTAAATTATTGAGTATTTTCTATTTCAAAGGCTGCCGAGGATAAGGTAAAGGCCCTAAATAAAAAAAAAGATTAAAGAATTGAGGGGACAAAAGAAACTCATCACATTGATTTTGCAACGGACTCAAAATCAGTTTGATGCCACTGTATATATAAAGAAAAGTCAGCTCTACGCAGGAAACTTGTCAAAAAATCTACACAAAGTGCCTACTACTTCTCTGACTCCAACAACTAGGCGGTTTTTTCAATATTATATATTAATAATAAATAATATTATAACTAAGTATAAAAATTAATATAAATAATGTGTTTTTTTATTATGTACACTGAGAAAAAGGTTTCTTATGCCAATTAATATATTTGGTTGACACTTTTCTAAAATATTTATTTCAAGCAAACGAATTATATTTAATATAATGAATGTTTTGTTGGTATTGCTAATTTACTTTATCATCATATTGTGTCAACTCGCGGATATAGTTGACATGATTTTATTTCATACAAATGTGTGTAGATGTGGATCAAATAAAGTTCGGTCTTGAGTGAAACGAATGCGATTTGTTGAGCCAACTCTATATTTCTTAATAGATAAGAAATCTTGCTAGCACAACCAAACAGCGCGGGCTCGCGCGGCGAGAAAGTTCGGCGCGCGCCCGCTAACGCGGCTCATCGCCGGCTAATTCTCTTGTAAGAAAAGTTCGACATCGACTGCTATATAAAGGGCAGCCCAGCGGGGCTTCTCCAGCGTTCTCTAGTTCGCCAGTCAGAGCGTGCTCACTAGCAGGGCCTCTGATATAAGCCTTTTTGTTTACGGAAGTGTGCTCCTCATCCGGGGCCTTCGTTTATACCTGCTTTGCAGGACATTAAATTTTCTTCGGTAAGAGTCGACAGAGCAAAATTCAAAAATTTGTTTGCATTAACGCAACAATACTAGGAGTATTCTCTAATAGATACTGGCAATGTGATCAAAATATTTTTTTAATATACTCACAATATACTAAGAAATATTCTCAGTATATACTGAGTAGGCTTCTAGGGCAGACATTAGAACATCCTCAGTACATTCTCAAAATATCATAGACGTATTTCGAATATCAACAGGATATACACAATCTACAGTTGCGATACGGAGTACATTCTCAGGATCTACCTGTGCTGTGTGGGTTATAATAGAATCGATGAGTTTGGCGAGTCTTACGAAAAGAATTATCGCAAGTACTTCTGAGCTTACCGAACCGAATGTTATGAATCCTTTTCAAAGGCGTTGTCCGACGCTCTCCGCGATTTTTTCCAGCGATTTCTCGTCCAGCAGATTATACAGCGAGAGGGTTCCGTGTGGGACAGTACGTTCTATTGCTCCCTGTACTAACGTATTCAACATCGATGGTTTCTCGACTGGAAACATGATGTGGTTGCGGAGGCGGTCGAGGTATTCTGTGGAGTATATACCGCTTACAGCGAGATTAGACCGGCTTATGTATTTACACTGTGGTTTACTCAGCGGTTGGATCGTAGTGGTAATAGTGCTTCCATCGGGCGTGGCATCAGTCTGAACCACGTATCGTCGATCCTATACATAGTAGGCAACAACTCATTGCAGTCTTTGATCGTGCCACTTTTAGTTAGCACTCGGGATCTCGAGAGTAGGAAGTATGATGCATTGTTGTGTAGAATTGGTAGTTCGTTATAACAGTCTTCCGTCTGTCTCACCTTACAAAGGACGGGCACGCATTTTACTATATATAATAACTTCTCCGGCGGTGATCGCGGTGTATCCTGGTGACTTCATAATCCGGTACGCCATTTCGTCGGGCGCGATGCTGGCAAGAGACAGGGCGTTTTCCAATATTTTTCTAGAGCGCATTTCTAGCTCATTATATCTGGGTACAGCTGCGTTAGTTGTGTTCTCATATGTTTTTCGACGTATATGAATTTGCTATTTACATACGAGAAGATATCGAGGTTGTCGATCGATATACTGATTTGGGTCTTGAAGGTACGCCCTGGCTATGTCTCGAGGATAAACAGTTTCGGGTGTTCCGTCTGGATTATCTTATATCCGCAGAGGCTCGTCTCTGTTGTTTTGGCCAAGGCGAAGGTAGTATCTCCCGTCGTTAGCGTATATATGATTGGGGATTCCTTTTGATTCGGCTTGGGTGAGAGCCAATGTGCGTTGCCCTCATAGAGCACGTCGTACTTATTAAATTGGCAGGTATCGGTCGGGATTGTCCTCCAGTAAGTTATTGTTCCATCTGCGTCGTAGCACTCGCCTTCCGTTGCTGAGCAACGGGTGCCTGAGGGTAAGATCACCTCATTCGTCGAGTGTTTTATAGACAGCTCCATTCGTCGCGTAGTTATCTTTACTGATGCCTGTACGAAGACATTGTCCCAGGTACCGTAAGGGTCACTATACTGCGTCCCTGAACATTTTCCGTCCATGGTCAGTGACCCTGCTAATGTGATAGCTCGCGTAGTGGTCGCATTTGTCTTGATCCCAATTATCGTTCCGCTGCTTCCTCCCAAGTAGATAGTTCCGCTATCCTGCATCTTGCGGCAAGCGTCGGCCGTGATCTCGTAGATATACTCATGTTTCCCGCTCTGTACCGCTGAATTATGTGGGGTCATGCCACAATAATTTATCAGGCGATCGATTTCAATCCTACATTGGATTCCAGTGGTGTGATCGAACTCACTTAGTTGTAGCAGTTGTACGTATATTTCCTCGGTGACAAGTTTCCAATCCTCCAATTAACAATCTCCAATATCCATCAACGACAGCGTTGTTACGTTCAGTCCTTCGCCTCTACAGTCGAAGCCCAATAAGCTATGCGTTGGGGTGCTGAGTATGGCTAAGGCGATGGTCGCTGCGATGAATTCCATGATGATGTCAGGTGCGTTGTTCGAGGCGAACTGTGACCGGTAGCCGTTGCGTCGCTCTTACATACTAGTTCCTTATGGCTACTAAGGGGGGGGTACGCTCTTGATGGGGTTTTTAATGTCTAGCTATCTTTAGTTTATCTGTATGTACAATCTGAACTTATTTCCTATCTTAAGCTTCACATTATTATTTCTTAGAATTTCAATTATTTCGAAAGGACCTACATACTGGTCGTCCAGTTTTCCTTTACTAGACTCCTTCAGAAGGTACACGTAATCTTTTATTCTAAAAGTATGTACATTCATTCTTTTGTCATAATATGCCTTAGACCTTTCTTTCGCGCGGTTGAGGTTTTCGCGTGCGCTACCCTATGTGTCGCGCAATTTTTCGAAGAGTTGTTTTAGGTAATCGACATAGGTCTCGTTAAATTTGTTTTCTAACGGTGGATCGCTTGACGGAGCGCGCGCAGTTTTCCCGAAAATTAATTCGTACGGCATATACATTGTGCCCTTGTGGACACTGGTATTATATGAAAAGGTCGCACACCTTAGGTACTCGTCCCAATCTGGCAGTCTTTATTTAATTAGCACAACGCGTTTCGACCGAGAATCCGGTCCTTATCAAGTTCCCAATTTCGGGAGATATGTCGATGACATCTTCGCTATTATTCCACGGAATAAAGTTAACGACACGCTTGACGTTTTTAACAACTATCACCCGCGTCTGAGATTTACATGTGAAACTGAGACCAATTGCTCGATCAACTTTTTAGATGTGACCGTTATTAGGGATGGTGAAAACTTGTTAACAAACTGGTACAGGAAACCCACCTTCTCTGGACGTTACATTAATTTTTATTCAAGCCACTCTATCAACTACAAAGTCAATGTCGTATCTAATTTGGTAGACCGAGCAATTTTACTATCTGACGAGCGCTTTCACAAGTCAAATATCCGAGTTGTTAAAGAGATCCTTTCTGACAATTGTTACCCGACCGGTTTTTGTAACAAATATATAAAACGAAGACTAAGGCTCTTACAATGCGGAGATTCGGTAAATGGCAAAGTACACGTAGAGAGACATCCTATTACCATCCCGTACATTAAGGATTGTAGCGAGAATATTTGCAAAGCCCTGAGAAACAAAGAATTTGACGTGGTCTATACTGTTCCTAAAAAACTCGATCGCATTATTAAAAGAGAAAAAGATAGGTTGGAAAGCGTTAAGCGTATGGAACTTGTATACGAGATTGATTGCCTTAATTGCGAGGCATGTTACATTGGACAGACCAAAAGAAATTTGGAGACTAGAATCAAGGAACATTGTGCAGATATTAAAAAGCATCCCAGTAAACATTCGGTTGTTAGCAATCACAAGGCCTCTTGATCATGAATTTAATTGGTCTAGTCCCAAAGTTCTACACAGCGAAAAGCACTTCAAAAAGAGAGAAATCGCCGAAATGGTGTTTATCAAAAAAGATAATAACACTAGTAATTTACAGAAGGACACCGACAACCTTCCGGTGATATATGACAAAATAATAAATTTAATGTAAGCGCTTTCGGTTACCTCTGCCTTTGTTTTTCGCTCAGTCGTCCGCTGTCATCTGAGGTGAACGCACCACCGAACACCACATTGTTAACATGACTCTCCAACCGTTATTTATTACCATTTGACATATAAAACATGTAAGCGATGCTCGTTTCATTCCTTCATTATAATTCTTCTTAATATACTTTCGCATTATACTTTAGTTCGTAAACTTATTACTTATAATATTTTTTTTGTATTTTAGTTCGTAGACTCATTGCTGCCACATTGTGTACAATGAAGTGTTTTGCAAGCGTTTAAATGTAATGTACGCACTTCATAAGGACCGGATTCTCGGTCGAAACGCGTTGTGCTAATTAAATAAAGACTGCCAGTTCGGTCGAAGTAAAGGATTTTATTCATTTAAATATTTAAAGTGTCAGTCGTCGGCTAACATCATATATGATACATCAACATATTATAACATAAAAAAGCTCGTTTGTAGTTAATTGTATTTTGTTTGTAGAACTTTGTAGTAAAGTTAAAAAGTTTGTAGTCTCTTTGAATTGTTTATAATTAATATTTGTTGAACTGTATGTGTAGCAGAGGGCAGCAGTTATTTGTATATAACTATCGTTAATTGATTGTCGGATAGCTACACAGTTCGAGCATTACTCGGCGAGCTTTCTTAGCGCTTCTAGTCATCTTATGCCCTAAGGTGGAGAGACTAGAGAGGGGTTGAGCGCTTTCTGGAGGAGGGTGCTTTTACGACCCTGATTTTTGGAGAATATAGGAGAGAATGCGTGGGCGAGCAGGAAGTAGAACACAGGTCTCAATCTCTAAGAGTTCGACCGTTGGTATAGGGATTTCTATGTCCCGTTCGCTGGTATTTATGATATCGATATAAGCTTTACCGCCGCAATTCGTGATGACAGCGTCTCCTAAATAGATGTCGTCGTGCACGTGCATTCGTGGAACGTAACCCATTTCTATCTCGGGGTTATTTATTTGGAGTGGCAAAGTGGTACGCGTTCTTGCCGGAATTACAAATACTTCTTTTTCGACCGAAAGAGTCGCGTCATTTTCCTCGTTTATAGAACTTCCCGCGAAAAACAGTTAAATATGAACTTAATATGCACTTTAATAAAATCTTCATTTGAATTTTATTTGATTTAAATTAATACTGAGTAACTGCATTATTATGGCTTATATTTGTTCTATATACACTCACCCGCAAAAAATGGGCCACTTGAAATCAGCGCTACAAAACATCAAATTCAAAGTTACATATCTTTGTGAGAAATGATCGTACTGATCGCAAAATGATGTTTAAAAAAGCATTTTAAAGCTTGAGTTCTCAACTTTCGAATGCTTTAAGGCTCGTTTCTCTGCGAAAATTTTACTACAAACGGCGCTAATTTAAAGTGGACTTTGCAAAATTGAAGAAATAAAACTTTAACTTTCACAGCGTGCACATGAAAAACGAAATTTATTCTCCAAATTTTACTAATTGCATCGTGAAAATTAACATTTTCTCTTTAAAATGCTTTTTTAATCATTGCGCTACCATTTTTGCCTCCTCATACAGGAAGCTTTTTTTCGTAAACCTGTATAGACTTTTGATCGCGTATAAAGCTAGGCACACTCACACAATATTTAAATTATATATTTTATATTTATATATTTTATATTTAGATTATATATTTATATATTTATATATTTATATTTATATATTATATATTTATATACGACCACATGGAGCATCTTGGGTCGTAATTTGTACAGATAAAGACAGTGATCATTTTAAGTGAGGTGAGAACTTTTCAAACACAATAACTTTGATCGATTTTGAGAAAAAATTGAATAATCATCTTCTTTCACGGGGAGGTTACACGGTCGGACTGACACCTCGTGTATATGTGTGTATGTGTCACAGCGGAGATAAGTACTCCGCGGTTCGTCACTCCCATATGAACATTGCAATTTGTCAGTTTTTTTTCTTCAAGTTTGCAAGGTTCACTTTAAATTAGCGCCATTTGTAGTAAAATCTCCGCAGAGAAAAGAGCCTTAAAACATTCGAAAGTTGAGAAGTAGGATCAATTCTGGAGGCGTCTGAAAAAATATCATTTCGAGATCGGACAGCGACAGCGCCGACGAGTACTACGAGTACTGACAGACATAATGAAGCAAGTCTTAAAACGGACCGTGGCAGAAAGACGACTGACGACGATCAAAGGCGACGCGCGGTAAAAAGACGACCGATCAAGAGAAAATCAAGCTTCAACTACGGAATGCGAGATCACGTGAGATTTAGCTGTCCAAAGCGAAAGCGCAAGGAAGTAAATTTTTTTATTGTGGTGAATATAGCAATATTGCGAGTAAATGTATTAATAAGACAGACGTTTCAAGAGACAGTTGTGCTATAACGCAGCGCAAATATAAAAAATGGTAACAATAAACGGTCACGAAATAGAAGCGTTAAAGTATAATAAGAGCGGACGAATATATTAAATTAGATTCACTGCGTCTTGGTACAAATAAAATTCGCTTCTTTAGTATAGGGTCTCAAAGTAATGCGACATTAAGAGAGTTTCAAACGGAAATTACAGTTGATGAACATTCTTATTCTGTTATTATTTATGTAGTGTCAGATACGTTGATGAAGCACAAGCTATTAATTGGTACTAATTTTTTGCGTATGGTTGAAGTTAAAATGAAATGTAGTGAGATCAATATAAGTATGTTACATAAAATATCTCCTAATGACAAAACTGACTTACCAGAAATTCTTAATATTGATGTAACCTGTGAGGTAAATGTTGTAATAAAGCTCATAATGAAGGATGACGAACATGTATTCAATAAGAAAATTATCAAAGATCGATATCCTCTCCCTTTGATCGAAGATCAATTAGACTTGTCACAAGGCGCTAAACTAGATTTAAAGAATGGTTTTTCCTACGTTCGGATGGATGAAAACAGCCGTAAATAGTAACAGTACTTATAGTGCCTGATGGTCACTTTGAATTCCTTACAGTTCCTTTTGGTCTTTGCAATTTGCCCGCGATTTTCCAAAAGTTTATTAATGCAGTAACATATAAGTATAGATGATCTTATTATTCCTGTGCGAAATTTTTTGGAACCTTTGAAAAATCTCAAGTAGTCTTGAAGGTGGCAAATAAGTTTGGATTAATAATTAATTGGACTAAATGTTGTTTCTCACAAGACAAAGTTGAATTTCTGGGGAGTGTAATTGAAAACGGTTGTATTTGCCCATCAACAAGAAAAATCAAAGTTGTCATGTTTTTACGACGACACCGATGGAAACATTCAAGATGAATGTTAGTGCAGGACGGCCGAATGTGGGGTTTGATTAATACCTAGATGGCATTAAAATAAGATCTAAGAAAGACAATAAACGATTAATTGATCGAGTGAGTGTTGTTCGAGTGCTGAGCGATTATATATTCAGACCATTGTAAGAAGCGAAGATGTTTAGACGCATTATCATTCTCTCAAGTTTATAAAATAAATCCTTCTTCCTTGAATACTGATTTGTTCTTCCGGTTACCGACTTCAAGTCTACATATATATATAATTTACCTAAGACTAATTATTCACTATTTAAAAAATTAGTAATTATTTTTCACTAATTATTAATTTTCAAATAAGTAGTAATCCATTTTTTATAAACTATTAATTATTTTAATAATAAAGAAATTATTTCTACTAATTACCAATTTGCAAAAAAATTAATTCATTTTCGCCTAAATACTTATTTTCACGTAACTATAAATTTTTCTCTAACAAATTATGAATTTTTTAAGTAATGCGTAATTCACTTCTACCTATTATAAATATTATTAATTTTTACCTAAATTAGTAATTCTTTATAACTAATTATTAATTTGCTAATTCAATAAAACTAGGTAAATATGTAGAATAATGGCATCCTCTCCGATTCCCTTGAAATTTTCAAATTTTGTGTATTTTGGGTAGTAAAAATAATGCTCAGAAGGAAAATTGTCGCTTATGTTCCGTATGTTTATAATTAATACTTAAAGTATCACAATATCGGTAAGTAAAGAAATAATAATTTATAAATATATATATTTCGCTTCTTACTATTAGATCATATGTTATTTACAATTTCATTCAATTATATATTTAAAAATTATAATCTTTGTTAAAGCAGAGAATAGTAGAAAGCATAAATACAGAGTATTCTCTGCTTTAACCAAAAGCACAAACTGTTGTCTGCTTTAATTGTGATCCTTTAAATTTTTATCCTAAAACATTTTTCGAAAAATTTAGAGTATTTGCATGTATTTGCATTATCAATTACATCTTGAACTGCAAGGACTATTATTAATTTGTTCTACTGAATATAATATATCAATCAGACAACTATATTGAAGTTGTAAATAACATAATATGATCTAATTGAAATAAGAAGCGAAATACATATTTATTATTATTGTTTCAATTTTATCATCATTTCCTTACTTACTGACATGATATTTTAAGTATTAATTAGAAACAAACGAAACATGAGCGATAATTTTCCTTCTCAGAATCTTTTTTACTACATAAAATATACAAAATTTGTAAATTTCAAAGGAATCGAAGAGGATGCCATTATACTACATATTTATCAAAATTTATTTTGTTGTTATTGCTAATTTCGTGAATAATTAATATTTCCAGACACCAAGGTATAAAATCAACGTCTATCATAATAATGGATAACAATGAACTCGATTCAATTAATATTTTAGTATAACTTGACAATACGAATTGCGCTACAAAACACTTTCTCGTTCTCTTTAACTTTAATTTACAAGATAGCACATACGTACATACATGTGCGATTTTGGATACACCTTCCTTCTTAAAGATGTCCTTGGTATCAGCTCCCTGCGGTTAATATATATTGATATATTGATGATCATTATCTGTCACGACGGTCACGACTGTCACTAGACTGATAAATTCGACTCGCTGATATTTCACTTCTTGTGACGCCCATCCTAATGTTACGTCCTGGGAACTCCACGATTTCCCTTTTTCGCGGGGCTAAGATAGGCCTTAAGATTATGATAGGTAAACTAAGCGCGGACGGTTATCGATCGGGGAGTGAGCCTTGATCCCCTCGCATTCCATCTTTTATGACCAAAATGCCTATTTGGTTGGGCAACTAAAAGCAACCTTCCAGATGACAAACTACCGACAGACAGGACATACGTGATCGGTTTTATCAATTTGTCTAGCCCATAGCTATAAACCCGGCGACACGACGCGCCGAGGAGAGCCTTAATCCCATGCAGAATTTGGTTAGGATCCTTATCGCATCACGCGACTAGCCCAAAGTTGGCCGCGAAATGTCCCGACAAACAGAGACAAGATCCAAAACGTGCTTTTAGAAATCCTTAAGAGCACGTGGCGGAATTTCTGTTTGCGATAAAGCTGCAATAAAGATTGGATGAAATACATTTGTCTGTCGATACTGAAAACAGGGACCGCGAGATAAGGGACCCCAATAAACGAGGAATCGGCGATAGCTGAAAACAAATCAGTCACTGGAAGAATCGCTGGGTTGCACCCCCGATAAGACAGTGGGGGCCTTACGAAAGGACTCACCAATGGAAAACCGGAAAAATCGATAACCGTCTCTAGCTTTCTAGGATAGGCGAAAAACTTAAGATCTGGCTCTTGGGTGAGAAACGTCTCGCCCAATAAGGAATCCTCCAGATAAAAATTAGAAACATCCCGCCAACCAGAGGTTCCCAAAAACAGAAACCAGACACCTCCCACAACGAAATCCACCCCTTCCATTCCTTACATTTTCCTATATAAACCCTGACATTGCGGCACTCCTCTTCAAAAAAGCTTCTGAGTCTCCTCAAGCCTTGCAAGCTTCAGTCTTTCATCCAGTCACTACAATCGTGACAATTTAAAGTCTGTGCACATCGAGCCAGAAGTTTCTCCGTTCCACCTACTTCCGTTTCCGAGAAGGAGGTCCAACGATTCTCATCCGTTCAAGGATCATCAATTCTCAATCCGACCAGCGCCAAGTAGTAAGTCGTATATTCACTTCTTTTACTTATCCTCACTTTAGTGTCCAGAAGTTCTCTCGGTTAAACCTTAATCCATAAACCTTAAACATTAATCCTTCTAACCCTCCAATCTCTTTCTCTATATTATTCCTGAGTTAGCTGATTTATCGGCGGGCTCGGAGTAATCTCTTCTATATTATTCCTGAGTTAGCTGATTTATCGGCGGGCTCGGAGTAATCTTTCTATATTATTCCTGAGTTAGCTGATTAATCGGCGGGCTCGGAGTAATCTATGGTATTCCTGAGTTAGCTGATTTATCGGCGGGCTCGGAGTAATCTCTTCTATATTATTCCTGAGTTAGCTGATTAATCGGCGGGCTCGGAGTAATCTATGGTATTCCTGAGTTAGCTGATTTATCGGCGGGCTCGGAGTAATCTCCTTTCTATTCACTGCTGGGAACCTCAACAGATCCTCTGTCTTCAATTTCAACCCTTCCAAACCGAGTCGACTTCGCCCCGGTTAACGGTTTTAAAACAATTAACAAGGAATTAACTTATAGTGGATTCCCGCGGTCCCCCCTTTAAGAAATCTCGAAGGGCCGTAAAACACGAACATGATCGTCGGAAGCAACAAGCGCGAAGGAAATTAGAAAAGGCACGAATTAGCGCAGGTCCTTCGTGTCTCGCCATTCCACCGGCTCTACCAGCCTTTTCGGAGGAACCCTGTTCCTCACAGGAGCGTCGCCCTGTCGTTCCACCTCGGCCTATTGTCCTACCATCTCGTTCCTTCCCCACCTCTTCTCGCCCTGTTTGTCGCGTGGCCCCATTTCGCGTTGTCCCGGTCAACCGCGATCCCGCCACCCTGCTTGAACCTCCCGGTTCCCCCTCCTCTTCCCGAAGTCCGTCCCCGACCTCCTCGACCGCTTCGATTCTCGATCTCGAGGACCTCGATCCCGAGGTGGTTACTCTGGATTAGAATCACAGCGCAAAATTATTTAACATACATGTACCTTACCCTTACCCATAGTTTATAATTATTTGTTAAACTCTCATCTCACCGTTTTTACCCCGAACATCTCTTTATATTTTAATTTAGATACACTTACACACCACACACATATTTTAATTAATTTCATGTAACCCCATTCTTAAACTAATTGTAGTAATAGCGGGCAGGATGTTTATTTTCAAATAGGTTCCCCTTTCAAAATCCTGCCCGATCACCCCCGCATTTATGTAACACCCGCGAGAATAATACTCACTCATGACACACACACACGCATCCGACATTCACACTTATAAATGTATTCAATTTTATTTGCCCTAATTCTCACTTATTGTTTACCTAGTTTATATTATCGTAATAAATATTTGTCTTATGTTAAACATTGACTCCAATCTGCATTCATTATAATTTAAGACCTCACCCACTACTATTCCCTCTCTCGAAACCGCACGAGATCCGATCCTAAGTTAAAGGGATTAAATTCCCTGACTTAAAAGAGGACCGACGATCGCACCGCTCACGGAAGGCGTCCTACCGTCTCCACGGACGTTGACCCTTCCGGAGCCATTGAAAAGTGCGTTCGGGCTCGCGCCACGCGTCTCATAGCGTGTACCTGCGAGCGATATTCTTAAGCTTCTAGTTGCGTCCTTCCTTACCCCGACCCCTCTGGTTAGCCTCTCCTTCGCTTCCCAGTTTTTCTTATCCTAATCCTGGGGTTGGACGTAACACTAATATCATGGCACTTCGATCCTTGCGTGATGCGATCAAAATTCAAAATTAAACGATCATATTTAACGATAAGGCGAGAAACACACACTTCTGCACAACTCATAATGCGTAAGCATAAGAAAATTGATTGGTCCATACACATGTGCATAAGGAAATAGACCAATCAGTTTTCTTATGCTTACGTATTATGCGTTATGCAAAAGTCTGTGTTTCTCGCTTAAGAGACCACGGACCACTTTTAACTACCAGCAGAAATAAAGCAACTACTACTTGGGTTTTTTTCAAGATACAAAAATATGTTATACGATTTATCATTTGGGTTTTATTACTTAACATCGTACACTGCGTGTGCACTTGGCGCCTTTTTTACCTTTAAAAAATAATAATTTTGTACTGATATCATACATTTTGCAGCGTTAAGTATCTTATAAATGGTATATACAAGGTGTCCCTGAACGCTCCAGCCAGACTGTGAGGTCTTATATAGGAAATTTAATTTTGAACAAAAAATTTTCTATAAACATGATTTGAAAAATGCTTCCTTAAGAAGTTAGTGACTAAAAACTTCTAAAATATCACGTTTTTAAATACATTTTTGCAAATATCTAGGAAAGTATGCTTCTATTTAATAAAAAGTATTGAGACAAAAGTTTTAGAGAATAAAATTATATTTTAAATAAGACTAAAATATTTTTATTACGTTACATAGGTTTTGAGATAACAGTTTTAAATGCATAAAAAAGTGTTTTTCGGCTATTTGTGACGTCCGCCGATATATTTCTTTTTTTTTTACGCCCATGCGTTAATTCCTCGTAGCGTACGTCTTATTGTTAGTTCATTATACGCCTTAGTTATTAAGAGTATTATTAATAATCGCTTGTCCTATTTCGCGGGAATACTAAACCAGTAATAGGGAGAACGTGACTTCAGTCGGCAATATTTTAGTTCGTTATTAGAACGAAATAATAACAGATATAACCGGTCCTACCGCGCAGCGAGCGTTATCTGACTGTCTGCTATCTTGCCTATTCAGCACCATCCTCTCAACGCGTACATTACATCTTCATTCCTTATGTTTTACGTCGTACCTAACGCAAAACGAATTAACCCAGTCAAATCACAAGGAGTAACGACCCATTTAAATATCATTAGCAACGAACTATTCGAGCCCACCGAACGCGTTCATATTACTAGTATTGTTGCTTATTATCGCACCGCGCGCTTGCCCACGCGCGCGTGCGCTCTCGCAGTTCGCTATTTTATGTTTTGCCTTTGCTACGTAGCTGTAGATCGATTAATCCTTATTAGCGTAGATACGACTTAAATATATAAAAGGACAATAACTAATAACTTTTGTAACGGTCTGGCGATAGAGTAATAATAATATTAAGGAATGCATACTGTCAGCAGTTCCGAGAAGGCGCGCGGAGAGCCAGACGCTCTCACGCTCACCCGAGCCGGTTATCTCGATACGGATGCTGTCATCAGCACCTTCCCACGGCGAATACGCCTCGCTTCTAACTGCTAGAAATAATTAATTACAAACTCTTTTTGAGTTACGGTAAAGAAATTTGGAATTAATCGCGAATTAGTATCACAAAATGGTAACAGGTGTGCATCAGCAACAACAACGACAGCAACTACGCTACCGCCGACGCTAACCGCTCGCCTTCTCCCGCGCTAGAGACTATCTAGAATCCTAGGATCATAGGCTAGATTGAAGTAGAAGCAACCCTGCGCAGTAATTAAGTTGCCTATTCAAATTTATCCGTAGTTAATAACAATAGGAAGCAAGGGAAGACTTCCGTACCGAACGACGCTTGCACCTGATACGAGCGGCCCGCGGGCCCTTTCCCTACCCCCGTACCGCACCGCGCTCAGCGATATAAGACCCTGCCTCGAGACGCGGGTGCTTCTTGTGCCGCGAAATCTTCAGCAGTTAACTTCACGCTAAGATTCCTTTTTTTCGTCTCACGGACTTAGAGTGTATTTCAAATTAGAGTGTATTTCAAATTAGAGTGTATTTCAAATTAGAGTGTATTTCAAATTAGAGTGTATTTCAAATTAGAGTGTATTTCAAATTAGAGTGTATTTCAAATTAGAGCGTATTTCAAATTAGAGTGTATTTCAAATTAGAGCCAGTGAAAGCGCCCCACGAGATCTTCAAGTAACCAGCCTGGAAGTGCGTATCACGGGCCACTCGCAAGGTAGCAGTTCCATTCGGCAACGACGAAGGGCCTTCGATCAGACTTTCAAGTAAACGAAACCTCGTAAGTCGCGATCTCGCGCCACTCTCCATTATACCGTTGCAAAAGCGCCCGCCTGTTCTTCCGCTCGGCCCGGGCAGCGCTTTATCACAGCTATCGCGTCCCGCCACGAACGTAACAACCGTCTTAATTCTCCACCGTTCGTTTTTCGCGATGTTATCGTAACAACGGGAAGTAACCCTTGCCTAATTGCGTTAATAATTTCGACGCTAAGGAAACGTTGCATGTGAAATTTTGGAATTGTGTCAAATATATGATTTTGTACCATTGAACCACCGGTTTTCGCCCTCAATTGCCCTGCGTATCTGATTGTGTATCCTGGGAGCCATATCGTTTTTTATTCTCGTGTTTATATAAATACGCCCTCGTCGGACGTAACATATTGATGGTAAAGCTTTTGAAAAATAATCTTTATTTATTCGGTTATGGTCTTAGCTAATTTTTAATGTTTATTTTACCTGTTGGTTATTCCACTAAAAAATTTAACTTTTGCACTGTTTAAGCAAATCCTAAATCTAGGAGGAAAAAAAGAAAAACGGAAAGTAAAAAGAAAATGGAAAACATTATAAATTTAATTTATTTTTATATAATAAACATTTTTTTATTAATTTTTTTCTAAGAAATTTATTACGTTTTTCATTTTCTTTTCACCTTCCGTTTTTCTCTTTTCCTTTTCCTACATTTAGGATTTGTTTAAACAATGCAGAAAAGTAAAATTTTTTACTGGAATAACTAGTAGATAAGATAAACATTAGGCCACAACCGCATAAATATTTTTCGCAAAAACTTTATCGTCAATAGCCCAAAAAACACGTTTTTGTGCATTTAAAACTGGTTATCTTAAAATGTAACGTAATAAACTATGTAACGTAACAAAATTATTTTGGTATCATTTGAAAGATAATTTAATTATCTACAACTTTTATTTTAATTGAACAACTTTTTGTTAAAAAAGTCATATTTTCTTACATATTTAAAAAAACGTGATTTTAGAAGTTTTTTAGGCGCTAAATAAAAATATTTAATTAAAATAAAATAAATAAATTTTTCTTGTAAAAAAAACTTGGCGCTGCTTATTTATTTCCGTCGCATTCTTCTCTAAATTATTTTATTGTTTTTTTATTTAATCAAAAATTTTAGTACTAATGTTTAAATTTTAATGTTTAAATTTCGAAGACTAGCAGCGCCAAGTTTTTTTACAAGAAAAATTTATTTATTTTATTTTAATTAAATATTTTTATTTTGTACTGTTATCTCTTAAATTCTTTCTGATTAAAATGATTCTTTGTGATATTATAATTTTGTTAAAAAGAGTTAAGAAGCTATTACCACTTAGGTTGGATTAGGAAGACCCTTGAATGGGAACACAAAGATATATACCGCTTGGATTTTATTTTTTAAAAGTAGTTGCACAACAATTATTTTTTAAAGCAATATATATTCTCTTTACAATTGGCGCAATTTAAAGATTTCGCATCTTTTTTTGAAATACATGTCACTTGAGTTGAGTTAGGTAACATAATTTTGTTAAAGAAAAATAAAGCTACCACTTAGGTTGGATTTTTGAATTTACAAAATACGTTGCGTGTACTTGATGCCTTTTTTTACCTTTTTTGAAAAAGGTAATTTTATACTGATATCACGCATTTTGTAGTATTAAGCAGGAGTCGGCAAAAGAATTTTTATTTTTTATTATTTAATTATTCACAAAATTAGCAGTAACAACAAATTAATGTGGGGCAAACGAAGAAGCAACTCAAAAATAGAATGCACGAACATAAAAATTATATAAAAATGGACCCTTCCTGACACTCTGTCATTTCCGAACATATCAAGGAATTTAACCATTCCTTCGACTGGGACAATATCAAAATCTTAGACACGGAACCTAACTTTTATAAAAAAAACTCATCTCGGAAATGTTACACATTAAAGAACAAAAAAAAAACGGCATTAATTCGAACAAGGACACAGAGTTTCTGGATGAGTCATATTACAGCATTCTCAGCAAACTCGCCAACATCTAAACTATTTATTATTAAACTCTTTATTATTGCTAAGTAACCTTCGATGTTAATCTAACGACAATGTCAGTCACTCGTAATTTAGACGCATAGAGGCTAACATCGACCGTGAGAGCACGAAACATCTGACCACGATTTATCTCTGCATTCTGTAAGTGTAACCCGGAGATTATTTAAAACAATCTCACAATCATCTTCCTACTGTTAAATTTTAGAACGTACTTAAAATCTGACTACATCCGTTAAACGACATAAAACTTGACGCTCTTAAACTATTGACTTGGTTCTTTCTCGTCATCTAACGAAGAATAAATCATGGATTCACCCTTGACTTCAGATTTGCGAATTATTTTTATATTTGACTTCATAGATATTTATACATATACATTTTTACATTTTATTAGTTGATTGCTCTCATGTGTGATGTGACTCCGAATGTCTTTATCATTTACCATCGATACAAATCCGCGGTCCGTACATTTTATTATACTCTTTATTTATTGCGCGACTTTATGTAATTATATCTATTTTTTGTCGGCTGAAGAAGACAGTGTGTGTTCGAAACGTCCCGTCATATATATGTATTTAGTATGAGATGAAATGAACTTACAATTTGACATCTACTGTTTGCTCGATTATTGGCCTTTATTCCTATTGTTTTTAGACATACGAGCGAATTCCTTTTGTTTACAAGAAATTAAATTTTTATTAAATTAGCAAATTAGTAATTAGTCACAAAAAATTACTAATTGCATAAAAATTAATAATATTTAGGTAAAAGTGAATTACAGATTACTTAAAGAATTCGTAATTTGTCAGAGAACTAGTTCATGAAAGTTAATATTTAGGTGAAAATGAATTAATTTCTTTTGCAAATTGGTAATTAATAGAAATAAATTCTTTATCATTAAAATAATTAATAATTTTTCAAAAATAAATTACTACTTATTTAAAAATTAATAATTAGTGAAAAATAATTATTAATTTTTTCAATAATAAATAATTAGTCTCAGGTAAATTACTTATTTTAAAAATTATTAATTGGTTGAATATAAATAATTTAATTATTGCAGTTAAAGGTTTAAAAGGTTAGTTTAAAAAATAATTATGTTAATGTTATATATAAATATAAAAATTCGAGGTAAAGTTTGCATTAAAAATATAAACTGGTTTGTCCACCACTTCCAAAAACTTTGCTATTATAATTTTTATTATGATATATTTAGATTAAATATTAATTAACCTTTTAGAGTTTAATCTATTTTGTGTGTGAGAAAAATATATTTAATTTAATTATGTTGAGATTTAGCACAAATGAGGTTAATAATATAAGAATAACTGTTAGCGAGTCGAAAAGACGATCGCTCGAGAGGGGCCGCATGCCGCACTGGAGCTCCCACCTACGCGCGCAACAAGTAGAACAAATAGGGCCCCTTAATACTACTCTTGGTGACACACAGGTGTCGCCACGACAACGTCTTGAATATTTCTTGACAAATTATTTTTTAAAATGTTAGAGATTGCTGAATATAAAATTTAGCAAAATTTATTCTGTTGTTATTGCTTTTATGAATAATTAATATTTCCAGACACCAAGATATAAAATCAACGTCTATCATAATATAATGGACTCGATTCAATTAATATTTTAACTTGCCTACTATACGAATTGCGCTGTAGATCACTTTCTCGTTCTCTTCAACTTTTACAAGACAGCATATACGTGTGTGATATATATATATATATATATTTTTTTTTTGTTTATTTCTTATTGGTTTTATAATCTTTTTTCAAATATTTTTAAAAATATTTTTGAAATATTATGAAATATTCTTAATTAAGAAAGATGCATGGTAGCACATCTTTCCGTGCTAGTTCGCAACGACGCCGCTAGACGGCGCATAATGGTGAGACTAACTCGCAAGTAAATTTCAGTTGGAATCTAATATAAGCAGGCCTCCGGCGAAGCAAAATCATAACATTCGCGACACATATCTTCGCCAGCAATACAACGCAAGGCTTACCCAACGCAGTGGTGTTCACTGCGATGTTATAAACTATAAACATACAAAATATTTTCTAAAGTAAGATGTAAAGATGTATATTTTTCAAATATTAAAAAAATCTTTCAAACGTGAAACAATTATTGCTGATTGGGTCAAACATATTTTATTTTTCGAAGCAATATTTCTAAAAAATTTTACAAATATTATTGAATATATTTATTTGCAATCTTTTAATAGTTATTTGTGCAACAAGTGCTGTAAGATGAAAATTCCCGGGTGCGGAGTTGACGCACGAGCCGAAGGCGAGTGCGGTCACCGCACCCGGGAATTTTCATCTTTACGCACGACTTGCATACCCTATTTTATGTTGCAAGTGCGTGGAAAGTGGTCTATCACGCACGCGTAGCGTGCGCAATGGGCCACTTTCCATGCACGTGTTACATAAAAATATTTTTGAAAATATTTTTATATTACACGTGCATGGAAAGTGGCCCATTCCGCGCGCGACGCGCGCGTGATGGGCCACTTTAACGCACTTGTAATATAAAATAGCTAGGGTGTGTAACACGTGCGTGAAGTTGAAAATTCACGGGTGCGGTGATCGCACTCGCCTTCGGCTCGTGCGTCCACTCCGCACCCGTGAATTTCCATCTTCCCGCACTTGTTACACAAATAACTATTATATCACACGTGCGTAGAAAGTGGCCCATTACGCGTGTTTTTTGTGCGACAAATAGCCAATTCCACACACGACTCGAAACAGTGCGGTAATATCTCATTCTGACATGATCTAGCGGACATAGAAACATTCTAAAAATATTTTTGTAAATTATTTTAATCTTCCTAAAAAATATTTTAAAATTATTTTAAAAATATTTTGTGCTGTATGGGTAGAGAACGCCCTGCGGGAGACGCGCATCTACGTGAGGACCTGCCAAGAACGCCATGAGAGAGGCGCGCATCGACACCGAGGTGAAAGGTAGACAATCGTGGAAGACTAGGTCAAACTAAATTAAGTCATGTATTTCACTGCAACTAGTATTTATTGCAGGCCTCAATTTGTTTCTCTGTATTACAGGAAAGATCGAAAACCGACAATACGACGCGTGAAATTAAGAGGAACAGCCCTCCGAAAAATCAAACTCGCTCGCGGCTAAGTCCTTATTCACGGCTCGCGGCTAAGTCTTTCACGGCTCGCGGCTAAGTCCTTCCCGGCTCGCGGTGCGATGCTCTCAATATATCAATCTCGCGTGACTTATTCGGAAAATAGAATAGAAGAGAATGCGAATGGCCGATTCACAGGGCCTGTATGTGTACTACTCGTTTGGTGACGTCTCGGGGTAAGGGACTACGGTGTTCATGTGAATACGTAAGACCATCACGTGAAACTATTTGGAATGTCACGGTTATCCGAGAGCGCCGCGTGCCTGTCCAGACTGTTAATTTGATCGCTCAATAAATGAAATTATCAATAAATCAAATTATATGCTCGTTATTTCCACGTTCCTTTAAAATTCTTTCTGATGTGTCCTATATTCTTTCAATAATAATAATACTAATTTTACCTAACATTATCACTAACATGCGTACTACTAACTTATATTTTTACAATACAATAATAATAATACTAATATTACTTATCATTATTGTAGTGTATTGGCGAGGGATAGGTGATAGACTGAAGCTCAGGTACGCACAAATTGTGTACTTTATTCTGCACACAGGCACGCGTGGTGCCATTGACACAGGCAGGCAGAGGACTGACTGCAAAGCAAGAGAGTGGGAGGGCGCTCCCACTCTTATGGCGGGTTCTCAGTACATATAAAATTAAGTTTAATACACAACAATTATCATTAACATGCGTCATACTAACTTATATTTTTACAATAATAGCAATGTCATTACTAACGCATGCATTCTACTAAATTTATAATTTCCCAATAATAATTATAAGCAATATATTACAAGCAATATCATTCGTATAATGGTCTGTTTACAATTGTCAGCCTTAAGCCGCTGTGCTCACGCATGGTACGTTCGCGGGTTGACTCGAGTTCGTCCCGTAATCAATTTTATTAGGCGGGCAAGTGCAGTGCGGGACCAAGAAAGCGGTTCTGCACGTAACACCACTTGTGAAGTATCAATTTAATCAGCAGATTTGTAAAATACGATAAATACGCTTATCTTCAGCATATGATCATATAATTGATTTGAAAATAAACAATGGCGCCCACATATCTCGCAGAAGCATTCGACTGTGTTTGTGGATTAAAAGTTGACAAGTTTAAACCAGCTTTACTGTTTACCGGCGAACATTGTTATATATCCCAATATTGCAAGATTTATATGGACAGATTTGTATGAAATGTTGATTTGTATTTTTTACTACAAAAACAATAATATAGAAAATTTGCGCGAAGTGGATATGATAAATTGATAATAATGTCTGATTTTCTTAATCATGTGCTACTTTATTATTTTAATTTATACTTGTTGTATACCTGTTCTTTCAAAAAAAACGTGCTCTTTTTAGGTTTTTCGTATGACATATGCTATAAACATATATATATTTGGGGCACGATAAGTATTTTTTGTATGTAAATCTAAATAATAACATAACAGCAGGTTGTATATATCTGTTCTAAAAAAGAACAGATACACAACAAGTCTAATAAAGAAAAATGATTAAGAAAATCAGACGATACTAATTTATTATATTCACTTGGCGCAAACCTTCTGATATCATTGTTTTTGTAGTAAAAA
Organism: Temnothorax rugatulus; assembly: GCA_035220575.1. Lineage (NCBI taxonomy): Eukaryota > Metazoa > Arthropoda > Insecta > Hymenoptera > Formicidae > Temnothorax > Temnothorax rugatulus. The sequence continues at coordinate 103,351 of JASTWL010000514.1, read as the reverse complement.
ATACGAATAGAACTATAAGGTCAAATTAGATCAAAATTTGTTTAAATAAAGATTTTGTATGGAGCGTGTACAGTTAATGCGTTTTTTAGCCTTTTCTGAAAAAAGGTAAGTTTTATATAAATATATATGTAACAATGTTTTATTATTAGGTTAGTACAAAAATAATTGCGGCTTTTAATCTTCAACTTCAAATGTGAATATCTCAGCTCATTGAATGTCTATGTTAAGTATAATTTGTGCAATCTCTCTAGTGGTTTTCAATGGATCCGCATGAATAATAGCTCTTTATTAATCATTATCAACAGCTTTAGGCCGACTCACTTTATCTTCTAAGCTTTAGTTTCTGCTACGGAATTTGTGAGACCAATGTTGAACTGTATGTTTCTTAGTTGATATTGCGTGCATTTTCCAAAGCTTTATACAACCCAATTTGAACTCACATAAGATAATCATACGAATTTGCTTCTTTTCTATCTTCAATTTGATAGTTTGCAATAACTTCATATACACTCTAAGAAGGATAACATTATATAGTATGTAATGAATAGAGGGAAGTCAGAACTTTACAGTAGTATACCACGTAACCCCAATTAAACTGAACTTTATGCCGAAGTACTGTACCGAAATTCAAAATAATTGCATCTTATTAAGCTTCGCGAAGGTGAGATTTCGTATCCCTTGCGCAGTCAAAAAAATGTCAAATTTTCGTTCCAGAGTTTGTTTAATTTCCACGGCTATTATAGAGTCCATTCCAAGTTCGGCCAGACATGAATTTTGACTTACAACCTTCATGTCTTTTATGTCTGTAATATAAAATATTATTATGATTTTTAATGTTACTCATAAACTGGTTCGATAAAAAACATAATAAGTATATGCAAAAAGTAAGTCTATACTTTGAAGCAGATACCTAAAATATTAGCGACAGTTTTTATCAGACTGTTAAATCCAGAAGATCTTGCTTTCTTTTTAGCTACGACCATGCTGCTTACAACCGGTCGGCTTTGAATTAAAAATTTATCGAGCTCGTCGAGACAGCAAGATATCGTTTGCTGCAAGATGCCGCCGATAATCAGTTCCTTATCGTTCTCCTGCATGTCAGTGACGATACCCACGTCACCTACAGGTCCCCACTGAATCGCCAATCCGGGTAATCCTTCCTCCGCTCTCTTCTCGCACACCCTCTCCATGATAGAGTTGGCCATGCCATAATTAGTCTGTCCAGCGTTTCCTCTACCGCAGAAAACGGAAGAGAATACCACGAAGTGCCGCAGTTGGGAGCAAATCTTTCTAGACAGTTTGTCCAATGTTTGCGTTGCTCGAGCCTTCGATTGGAAGGACTCCGCGAAGGTCTCCGCGGTTTGATTCTTCAACACACTGTCCTTAAGCAACCCACCGAGATTGAATATCGCGTCCACCGGCGCTTTCCTTTCGGCAGTTTGCAAGAGGTATTCGCAGTCCTTGGGATCAGCGATATCGATATCCTTGATGATCAGTACATTTACACCGTACGACTTCCATAGTCGAACTTTCATGCGTTGATACCCGTTTTTCATTCCCGTTCGCGATATTAACACGACATTCCTGGCGCCTCGAAATATTAACCAATTGGTAAACTCCAAACCAAATCCACCTAGGCCTCCCAATATAATATAACTTTTATTTCCAAGACAGTAATAGCGACGATATGCGACAATAGGCTTGTCTAGAGGTTTATCCTTTTCCTGGATCTTTATAATTATCTATAAAAATATATATTTATATGTTAAAAATGCACATTATATGTAAAATAGGTAAGTTCTGTAAAACTATTATAAATAATTCTCTATGCTACTATTAATCAATACTAGCGTACCTTTCCCATGTGTTTTCCACTCGCCATGTATCTAAAAGCTTCTTCGATTTCTATTTTCGAAAAAACTTTTACTTGAATTGGTTTGATGACTCCATCTTTAAGACCATCAGCTACCATTTTGGACAATAACGACTTATACTTGTGATCGCCAGGACACATCATATTATCGAGTAGAATCCCATGAAAGCTAATACCTTTCTGAAACACAGACATACGTAGCGGATTGTTAGAAATGAGATCAAATTTGCCGATTTCCAGAAAACGACCATTTTGCGCCAAGCAACGAATGGACGCGATTAACTTTTCTTCTGCCAATGAATTTAACACGATGTCGACGCCGCGACCGTTCGTTTCTCGCATTATCATTTGTTCAAAGCTGGTATCTCGTGAATTTCCAATATGTTCATCCAGAATGATCGGAAACATCTTCTTAATAAAGTTCCGTTTGTCTCTCGTGCCCACAGTAGTGAACACCTCGCATCCTTCTTTGAGAGCGAGGTGAATAGCTGCTTGTCCAATGCCGCCAGTACCAGAGTGTATAAGTATTTTATTGCCTTTTTTTATTTTCCCATGTATGTATAAGGCTAAGTAAACCGTGCTGTAAACGCACGGGACCGTCGCCGCCGCTTCGAATGTCCACGCATCGGGTATCTTCCAGCAGAAATCTTTATCTTTCACAACGACGTTTGCAATACAACTAGAAAGAATAATCTTAATTTAGTTTCAATTCTATAATATTACGCAACGTAATTATTTTTTTAAGCAATATTTACTCGGTATCACGGATTCCCATTACACGTTGCCCGTTGGCATCAAATCCTACGTATTCAAACCCAAGGGGAGTACATTGAAAACGTCCTCGCGAGGTCGCTTGACCAGATATTAATTTACCAGTCGCAAGCATTACATCTTTGAAATTGAGCGATGAGTAAACCACACGCACCAAATCCTCACGACAGGCTTCGACAGATAGACTGTTCTCTATCCAACAAAATGTACCTAGATCACCACGGACCTATAGAAAAATATCAATTTCATAATACATGACATATATATAAAACGAAATTTTATATTGTGTGACAATACTCAAAAAACGAAAATACATAATATTATTGTACATTGATAAAGTATATCGATATGCTTTGAAAAGATTCGTATGGCATACCGTTTGGCATACATGAGCGGTAGGTACGGGTTCGACTTCCGATCGTGGTAATCGCAAATATCTGTATGATCCCCAGGTCTCATTAGATCGCAATACATTAATGAACATATCTTTTTGCAATTGATGTATATAGAAAGGATTCTGTAGAGAAAACTTAGGGGCTTTCTCATCTTGAATAAGCACACTCCTAACAAACTCTCCGCCTGGCTCTTTTCTCAAACAGTTAACAAAACCTAATAAACCGCATTCAAAATCTCTCTCTCCAACAATTATAATCCTACTCTTTTCCTCGAGCTTATTCTCATCGCTCACAAGCAGTTTTAGGTTCTCCAGCCAATTAAAATTATTATTATTTATGTAGACAACAATTCTCTTTTCTATCAGAATTTTCTTCTTCAGAAGCACGATCATTTCCTTGTCGGTGCGCTTTTCAAGAATAACATTTAATTCGTATTGCTGTAAATATTTGGTGTAGTTAACGACGTCGCATTTCTCACGTGACAACAGATAACCACCTTCTCTCAGAAATGACAAAAGTCGTTCTAACGAGGCTTGTTGCTTGGTCAAAAGGTTGAATCCGGCAACTATTAAGGCTTTGTCATCTACAGATGATTTGTTTAAATCTCTAATTGAAATGTTCTGCGGTAGATCTGCTGGACTAAAACGATTCGGCGATGTTAATACAATGATGTTCGCTTGTATCAATGGCACATCACCAAAAGCCTCAAGCAGTAACAAAGAAGAGAGATATTCTGGTGCGACATCGTCGACATCTTCCACTAGCTCGATGGTTTTCACTTTGATGATTTGATGATCTTCCAGCGCGAGTTGCGCCGATATTCGAATCGCTTCGTTCAAAGAAATCTTAGCACGATCATGATGAGCTACAAATACGTGTTCTTCGATAACAACATCCTGAGCCAATCTTCGGCGAGAGATCTGAGTGGTTCTAAAGCCTCGAATTTCTATTCCGCCAGCTATAATAGTGTCTAGTTCTCTGTATACTCGTATCGGTAATGCTGCAATAAGACAAAATAATACGCCTTATATATCACAGAGATTTTCTTACGCGACATTCGTCAAAACAAAATAGCTCAACAAGTGATTGAAGAACACTTACTTTTATCCTTGCATGTCGTATCTTCCATGCCAGCCACGCTGTTTCGTAGCATCGATGCATGAAGCTTAGGATTGATCACCAACTTCTGAATACTCGTCGGAACACATAAGTCTCTGGTATCATATCCAATAATACACATCTGTAGCATAGTATCCATAAACGTTACCCAATTTGTTTTCCAAACAATATGCCCTTTATTGCCTGAAATAGATGCGCTATGTAATCCGCGAAACCAGCCGCTGTACTGGTAACCACGCAGTCTCAACTCCTTATAGATATCTCGAGCAGTCATATATTCTTCTTCATCGTTAATTTCCGGTAATAGATCTGTCCGAATCATTTCCTGTTCTGGATTCGATATCTCGTGCACTGTACCTGTCACAACAACGCTATCTCTTTCGGTTATTTCAAACTTCCCATCTGTAATATTTTTATATATCCGATTATTTTACATACATTCTTATACGATTATGCTACTTTAAAATAACTCATCTCATAAATACCTTTCTGTATCGCAATCATCAATTTTACAGCATTACTTTTCGTCAAGTGAGTAGCGCGAATGAAGTTTACATCTCGAAATATTATCGGTATTGTTGTGTATGTTATCCCTTTCATCATACCGAAAGTTTGCCAAACGAGTACAAGATAACTCGTCGCGGATAGCAAATTTCTTCCATCGATTATATGACCGTGCATATAATAGTAGTCCTCATCGTTGAGTGAAATTTCGACATATCTTTCTCGAGATTTTATGAACGTTTGTGTTTCAGAACTCGGTATATACCAATCTTTGGAGTGATCCCATCTAATGTGGCATTAGAATGCTTGTTTGTACATTATATAATTACATATATAAGAAATATATATTATTATTTATATATGTAATATATATTTAAATAATAATAACAGATTCGATAATATTAATTTATTACCTAATAAATATAATTATAATTAGTAATATATATTATATTAATAATTACAATATAATTATGAATAATAAAAACATATATTTATAACTTCTTTTATATAGATATCATCGAAATTGCGATTTCAAATAATATCTTGTACCTGATCGATGGGGAAATCATAGGAGTTCCTCGACTAACAGGATATTCCACTGGCGGGTATAAATTAGCAACTTTCGGCTGTAAGCCACAGTTATACAGCCTTCCAATTCCTTGTAAAATTATGTCAATATTTTGTTTAGTGCGTCGAGTCAATACAACGTTCATTACTTCCGAACACAAGGATTCTTTCAGAACGTGCTGCAGAACGCTATCTGGCGCAATTTCGATGGTCACTGCGTTACTTGAAATTAGATGCGTTGTTTGTTCAAAGAGAACGGTATTTAATATACTATGTGTATGATAGTCCGCCGATGATAATTTTGATGCTGAGGTGAACCATTCGGTGCGAGGTATGGAAGTGCTGATCCATTTTGGACTCCGTTTCTTCGGCCGTGATATTACTTTGTTTAAATTAAGCAAAAGTTGAATTTCCACAGATGCGAGATAAGAAGTGTGATACGGTACATTGCAGTGTACCTCTTTCACGTGAATATTATTGATCTGACAATACAAAGTACAAATTTAATATATGCAAATGCGGCAAGTTCGATATTTTGAAGATCATTAAACGAAGTTTTCTATTCGCTTATGAAATATGACAGCTATTCATTCCTACCTGCAAGATTTTCATAAATTCTTGCACGGATTCTGTGGGTCCACTCACAACGCTGCTATTCTCGCTATTGCGACATATTATTTCAATATCCACTGGACACATGTTTTTGAGACACTCGTAATCAAGACTGACAATTGCCATAGAGCTACAAATTATTTTTCCTTCGGCACACGCCAAACCAATAAAATATGCTGATAAAATAGTTTGTTCAATGGTGAGACATCCATCGGCGTACGCGCAACCAAGTTCACCAGCAGAGTGGCTAATCATGTAATCCGGAATAATTCCTAATGATGTTAGGAGATCTACTAAACCGATCTACAAATTTATATAAATAATTTTATAGCTAAATTACTTTGAAGAATTCATTTCTAATAAATCAATAAAGTGTGGTGAAATAAATGTAGTTATGTAAGATGATAATTTCACTGTAGTAGGATAAATAACATAGAAAGAATTTATATTGCTTCATCAATAAATTAGTATAATTGACATTATTTTATAGCTTCGAAGTATATTTTACCTGAATAGCGACAATACCAACAAACGCGTGTAACGCGTCTTCGCACACTTTTTCGTCTGTCTTTGTTAAAATATCCGCGACACCTATACCATATGGTTTTAAAGTAACGTCGCATATTCTTATCGCATTTGCAAAGACGTGAAATTTTAATAAATTTCGACCTGATTTTAATTGAAAAATATATCATTATTTAAATGCTACTGTAAATAAAGTATGGAATATTAAATACATATATACCCATTCCTGGCCATTGCGAGCCTAAAGCAGAAAATATAAACCAAACAGGTCTTTTCGCATTCTCGCAATTTTGAATTTCTCTTATTGAATTTTGTTGCAAAATATTCAGTATAGTGAATCCTCTCCATAAGTGACCATCTATGCTGTCCGCATAAACGTCGTGTATTAAACGGATATATTCTATATTTTTCGGACGATTAGCGACCTATAATCGAAATTTTTTTAAAGCAAAAAGTATGATATAATGATTAATCACTCAAAAAGATCTTATTGAGATTGCTTTCGAAATGTCTACTAACGTCGTTTAAGAATAACTTCACTGATTCTTCAGTGCTCCCAGATAATATTACAAGTCTTGGCAAGTCATTACTCGGTGTTCCATTGTTAACTTTTTGTTTGAGGTTCCACTTTAATAACATGTGAACATTAGATCCCCCGAAACCGAAAGAATTGATACCTATATAACCGTTTTTAAGTGGCATCGGTTCTTCGACGACACGAACAGTTCCATTTATTAAGGCATCTATATTTTGTGGTGATGTATAATTGATATTTGGTGGAACAAAACCAGTTTCAAATGCTATTATTGCCTTTAAAAATCAATAACAATTATAAAATGTAAATATGAATTAATTTGTTAGATATTGACTTATAATATTATTGATAAATAAGTAGTAATATGCCACCTTTGGTCGAGCTGGATCTTTATAGCTTAATATTATTCTTGTATGAATTTATATACTTTTTTCATTAAAACTGAGCGCCGATTATTCGTTGATCTTGAAACACAGTTTTTCGTTGCAACCATAAATTCAACATATTTAAATTGATTTAACTTATTGATGCTAATGTATCAGCATCATTTAAGTCACTGTAAAAAATTTTTAACTTAAAATAAACTTAAAATAAATTCACAAAAAGAATCAAATCCAGCTCAACCAAAGATGGTACATCTTTATTTGTCAAAATTATTTATCGATCAAAATTTCACTTACCGTATATTATATGGAGAGATAAAAGCCATAGTGGTGTAAGTCAAATTTTTTCAAATATTGACTCGTGTACATAGATACAATTTATATATTATATAGATTGCATCTATGCACATGAATCAATATTTAAAAAATTTTTTGACTACACCACTATGGCTTTTACCCTTCCATGTGTATCTCATGTTATGTTAATTCTAAAGATAACCGTGTAATAGAAGGTATAATAGAATGTAATAGAAGGTTCTCGCGATCCTTTAACCTTTGTGCTCGAGTACAATAGAATGACTTGTCAAACAATTTTTGCGTAAAATAAATCTTCCTGTGTGCGTGCGTGTGTGCGTAAAATAAACATAAATTTTAAAATAATAAATAAATGCGAAAATTATACTTGTTTTACCTTGGCGATCTGAGTAAAACCACTTGCAGCTTCAGCATGACCAAGATTGGATTTTACGGAGCCGATCATTAATGGAGTTTTTCTATTCTTACACAAAACGTTATAAATAGCATTGATTTCCAGAGGATCGCCGATTTTAGTACCGGTACCATGTGCTTCAATATAATCCAAGCAAGATGTTGATATTCTACACTCATCGTAAAATTCCGTTAGCAAAGTACTTTGCACAAGCATCGATGGATGTATTATTCCTTCTTCTTTGTAACCATCGTTGTTTGTTTTAATATGAGGACATATAGCATAAATTCTTTTCGCGTTCTTTGCTTTTTGAAGGTATATCACTCCTATCGTGTCGCTACGTGAATAACCGTTTGCAGCGATATCAAAAGGTCTGCAGTAACCGTTGGGTGATAAAACACCTAAAAAATAAAAATATGGTATACATCTCTCAATATATACATATACATATACATATGTTGATCGGTACGAAAGTAATGCCTCCTAATTTTTTTTTTTTCGAATCTGGCGCCATAGAAAATTTTGCATTTTACTGAGTTGTTACTTGAAGTCTCTAGTTATATTATGTTGAGTAGTGTTGTGATCAGTTTATGTTAGTGTGTCACACGAACAGTTCAAACTGGTGTGTATTTTAAATACGCGTAACAGACAAGGTCGGTTATTAAATTTCTTACCGTGGAAGAAGTGAGTCCTATTGAAATCCATTCGTATTTCAGAAACGGTGTTATCGTAAATATTTCTGAGACGCGAATGAATTTCAATGGCTGCGTGCTGCAGAAAAAGCAATTTAGCGAGCAATCAGTAATTTTTGTAAATGATTGGACCTTACCTTCAGTTCTTCCCTGGATCCAAGTGTAGAAACCAATCATAATAAAGAATCGTTGAGCTCGCATTGAGCTGCTTTCTCCGCTGAACGCAGCCATTAAAGCCTTGTGTCCACGATGCTAGAACTGCGTCCGAGTTTCGGTTTAAGCCAATGAAACTGCTGCTTTTCTGTAAGAGCTGCAAGTTGATTGGCTTAAACCGAAACTCGGACGCAGTTCTAGCATCGTGGACACAAGGCTTTAGAACTCACGTCTTCCACGATAAGAAATTCAACCACCGCTCTTGTCTGTTATATACGCGCATCTAAAACACACACCAGTTCAAACTGCTCGTGTGACACACTCACGTAAATGATCACAATACCACTCAACATAACTCGCAACTAGAGACTTCAAATAACAACTCATTGAAACGCAAAATTTTCTATGGCGCCAGATTCGAAAGAAAAATATTAGCAGGCATATTACTTTCGTACTGACCTTCGTACATACATACACGTATATATACACGTATTTATATGCACAGAAAAATTAAAAGATTACTTCTCTTATCGAAAAGACATATTTGACTTTGACAAAAATCTTATCACAAATGTTTTTACTAAAACTACACAGTCCGTTGAAATTTGTTTATTGTTCGTGAATGAGAAAATGTAATCCTTTAATTTTTATGCTTAATATATTTCAAGATTAATTCGTTTCAATAAAAGTACCAAGACGAGCGTACTGCAGGTTTACAATTGAATTGAGACATAATTGTGCAGCCCCAATTATCGCATCTTCGCATTTGCCCGATATGATATAATGATAACCAAGAGCCATGGCATAGAGACTAGAGCTGCAAGCTGAATCGATTGCATACGATGGTCCCTTCAGATCCAAATAGTACGAAATCATGTTTGCCATTGTAGATCTGCTACATCCAATAAGATTCAGACCATCCATCTAATTGCAGAAAGTAAACGATTACAAATTCTCGCACAAAAATGATAAATTCAATAATCTCTTCTATTACACTTATCAATTAATAATTTTCTCTACCTCAAGATCCTCAAACAAAAATTTAGCTTGCGTTTCAGAAAAGGTTGCCGCTATGATCACGGCAGTATTCTTTCCTCGCAATTGCTTCGGATTGATCCCCGCGTCGATAATTGCCTCATAAGAATGTTCCAGTAACATTCTCGTCTCAAGTCCGAGTGTGTGCGCTTGCTCGAAAGATAATCCGAAGAAATCCGCATCAAACTTGTTCAAATTATTAACTATTCCCATACGGTTTGGTACGTCTGGATGATCTAACAAAATGTATAATTTCACGCAAAGGCGTTACGCTCCTTGTTCACATTTTAATAAAATTTTAGTTTAAAATACATATCCTTAACATGTAACCACTAATAATAATTATTGCAGAAGGGATATGGCAGATTTTATATCCACCAATCAGGCATAAATGCAGAACTATCCTAGGTATATGAATTAATCACCTCTCTTCCATCGTCCATGATTAGCTCTAACAAGATCTTTTTTATTAAATAGATTTTCTCGTAATTGATTCATATTATCTGAATCCGGAAATCTACCAGCAATACCAGAAATAACGATCTCCTCCCCAGAGTCAATACATGCTTCTGTGCCATTCATGATTTCGATTATTTTCTTCGGATAATCTACAAAAGTGCTATGTGTATTTTACATACTTATTTCTTTTTTACGTATCATATTATACCTGTCTTGATGTTCATAGTATCGCTATGATATCAATTAATGTTGGTGAAGAAATGAGAAATTCGTATAAAACTTACCTTTTTTAAAATAAGGTAAAGAATAACCCAAGTGTACGTGCTCCATAATCTTTATTTTAAACAATTTTGATCTAATTTGGTCTTATAATTTCATGTATATTTTTTACTACAAAAAACAATGATATCAGAAGGCGCTAAGTAAATATAATAAATTAGTAACATTTGATTTTCTTAATCATGCTTTTTTATTATACTTGTTGCGTACATGTTCTGTTTTTTTTTTTTTGTTACTATTTATTATTACATTTACACACAAATATACTTAGCGTGCCTTTCTTATGTTACTGGTGTACAGCAACATAGCATATGCTATAAACATATTTGTGGCATAAAAAAGGCACGCAGAGTGTTTTTTGTATGTGAATATAAATAATAAAAAAATAGAACAGGTACACAATAAGTATAATAAAAAAAACCTCGATTAAGAAAATCAGATATTATTAATTTATCATATTTATTTGGCGCAAACCTGCAATATCATTATTTTTATATTAAAAAATACAAACGGTATTATAAGCTCAAATTAGATCAAAATTTTTTTCAATATAAATTTTGTATAGAGCGCGTACATTTAGCGCATTTTTTTTACTTTCTTGAAAAAGATAAGTTTTGTACGAATATCACTCTCTTGTCACAAGTACATGTGGGAATCGTAAAAAGATAAAATCTTTGATATCAAGAGACACGGTAGTGTCTCGCGCCAAGTATACGCATTACGCGAAGCGAGACCGCACCGTGGATTATTTACGCGACGCGACAAGTTCCGAGTACCCAAGATTTTGAGATCTCAATATCCAGTGAACGGATCAAGTTCTAAGGCTTAATGGATAGCTTGGACCAAATTTATATAATAAAAGTGTCTTTATTTTTCCGTCCCAGCGAGAAATGACCCATCGAATCGACGTCTAATTGACGTCGAAAACGTATATCGAAAAGTAATTGAAATATTCATCGATTTCGATTGATTTATAGCACAATTTTCGATGACTTTTCGACTCAGAATAAATCGATTTTGACTCGATATTGATTATTATTTCCTCACTGCAGCTATGGTTCGATTCACCGTCTCCGATTAACATGATCCTCCGATTAAACTATTCGGCTCTTTCTAAGGGGGTTGTAAAATTTGTGAATGTGATTGGTGTATGCTTTTAATTTTGGCCGAAACTATATAATTGTAAGAGTAATACACCAATCAAATTCACGAATTTTACAACTGCAGTTGCAAAGCAGCTTTCTGTGCTGAACACAATTATAATTAGTACAATACCTGTATATAGGTGCCTATATATAAAAACTTTTTTACTTTTTCTGTCTTTAATATTTATTTTTAATTATTTAATTTTTTTATTTAATTTAATTATTTAATTTTTAATAAGTCCAATCATTAATATTTATTATATAATTGGACTTATTTTTTATTTTGATAAATGTAAATACAAATATCTTATTCCCAGGCAGCATGTTGATGTTCTCCGAGTGTTCGCTGAATGTTACAATCATTACCTGAATAACTGTTATCTGAGAGGAGTTCGCGCCTAAGTAGTGTTCGAAGAATGTTTAGAGAATGTTCGCGATATAACGTTTAGCGAGCTTTCGTTAAACATTCGGATAACGCAAAGCGCGGGGGGATATATTCCCTGTACGGGAGGCATGGGGATAATATTACACATTTCTTTAATCATATTTCTTTATTTCCTTTTCTTTTGAATTGTTAAATACAGTGAAACCCGTTTATAATGTACAAGCTCTAGATTGGAAAACTGCAACGTTATACGCGAGACGACGTTAAATGCGGGATATATTTCATTTTGTAAGTATTGCTTCGTGATACGGAATCAAAACGTTATAGCGGGAAAACATATGTAAGAGACATTATTATATAAGCGGGTTCTACTGTAGTTGCAATAAACTATTTTAGAACAAAAATTGCATGTATTCATACTCATTTCATATTCGTTTCTAAGAATCTAAGCATCTTATAATAATAAATTGAAAGATTTTCACTGACTCAATACAAAATAAATTTGACACATATCTATCACATATTAGTCTGGAAGAAATATACATTGATTAACATACGTTAATAAGTTCTATAATTTGCAGTTCTATAATTTACGAGTAACACTGCATCTGAGGAAAAAAACAGGTAATATTGAATTTTTTTAACGGAGTCATAACATATTTTCAGCCATGAATAAAAAATCTTCTAGTCGTTTTGTAAAAGAAATGAAATATCTATATCAGGCTATTTCTATAGTACTTCAATAAACTAAAATTGTGAAGCAATCATACCTTTGACAGCTTTACACATGTTTGTAGGAGAAAAAGCAAGTTTTGGGTCGTTCCGTTTTGTCTTCTCCCCATGTAACTATAGAGACTGCCAACTGCGCGTGTGAGCAAAGAACAGCTGCAGGATCATGTGATGTCCCCTCTTCCAAAAAGTTATCATCCGATATGTTTTTTACCGAATTATTTACTAATATCTGTGCCTTTTTTTGAATTTGACGTTGACCGACAAATTTTTTCCCCGACATTGCTAATGTTCGTTGTAAAATATATCTGACGTCTATAATATTGAGAGAGTCTTTTGAACTTCCACCTTCCTAATCTGAAATACACAAAAACACTATAAAACATCAATTTTTACTAATTATCGTAACAAATAAGCAATCATGATTGTCATATAGAAACTAATGTAACTGCGCGGTTACCTAACCTCTCTGCATGACTAGTTCACTTCTTCTTCTTATTTTTTATTTTGCTCGGACTCCTGCCTCCCGATGGAGGTCATACGGCCCATATATTCTGTCCCAAATGTTTCCGGAAATTTCCACATCGAAAAATCGAACCAATTAACGACGCAACCAACAACGGTCGGCGACGAAGTCTGTGAACGGTCGGAATCAAGAATCCAAGTCGAACACGCGAAAATCTCAAATCACTCGTTAATTGATGCAAATCAGAAAAATAACGATCACGCGACCCTGCGTCATCAAGAGTTTCTAGCCCACAACAACGTTATATATAATTCCTGCATAGTCCGATGTTCGACGTACGACGATTCGACATCCACTAGAAAATTTTTAATTTATCTCTAATAATAAATTCTTTTATTGGATGTCGGATCGTCGTACGACGAACATCGGACGCAGTGTGAATCCTCCATAAGAAGAAACACTAGACTTACCTGGCATAATAATTTATTCTTACAACTAAGTACCGAGCCTGCGTGTGTCCAACATCTGTGCGGTAGTGAGTCCTAATCAGCTCACTTGGCTAACGGACTGACGCCATATTGAATTTTGGCTACGTAGTTCCACTTTAACGAAAGTGAATTATTAGATGGCACTCGAAGTGTTGCAGCAAAATGTTCGTTCAACGTTTAAATCATAACTCTCTGATAGAATTTATTTTCAGATTGTTAGCTGACTGTTTGGAATCAAACAGCAAACATATTTAACACAAAACTAACATTCGGCGAACATATATATAAGCATGTGTATTAATATTTAATATTAATAAGTTGTGACGTGACAATGTCGCGTCCACCGCCCAGACGGTAGCTCGGCCGAGGGGAAGGTCGGGGATGGCGCCTCGACTTGAGTAAGGGGAGGGCTATTTGCGCTAATTAATTATAAGTTAGATTTATAAGTTAGGTATGACAGGTGGTGCCGGAGCGTGTGATTGACGACGGAGATGTAACGACTTATGTCGCAACGAGGGAAGGACGCTTGGGGGACGCTGGGCGGAGTGGTTGGTCGACGGGCGCCCGCCACTGGGGCCCACCGCTGCGGAAGAGCATGAAATATCTCGCACAGCACATCCCTGGGCCCGCCGCAACAGAACGAGGGGTGCGACACCGCTACTGCAGAGCGAGTGTACGACCCAGATGCCTCCCCCGACAGTACCAAGGGCACCGAGCAGCATAACCACGGCCTGGCCAGCCGGGCTAATACTGAGATGGGCCCGCACATCGTGATAGCGAATTGAAAATGCCGCGGGCAGGCAGCGGATTGAGCGGTGCCGCGAGCAGGGCGGCACGCGCGACAGATCGGCAGGGCGGAAAACTGCGAGCTTGGGGCGCATGCGCGGGGACCCAGCGTGGTCCCGCCGGGCCGGCCACTCGTCACTGTCGAACCAGCCGCAGTCGAGGAGCCACCCCCGGAAAAGGGCCCTGACGCAGCCGAGCAGCAGCGAGCAGCATTGTAAGATCTCCACTCCGGTACTACCGCGGTAATTAGGGCTCGATCTCGGCCAAGACCCGACTTTGCTAATTGCACATATCGATTAGATTACTGTTTATATCGATTAGATTATCTTCTGCATGTGGCTACCGGCTCCCGTTATTGCGAGTGCCGGTTAGATTACCTTGGCATTTTGGTAGAACGTGTGGTCGTGGGGCGGCCGAGATAGAGCCCGGAAAGTATTAGAAAGCCCTCCTCGGAAGCTCTGGTGCAGCCGACAGTCAATTCGCGTTTGTTGTATAGTATTGCGTGTTTGTGAACAGAGGCGTGCCGCGAACGGTGCGTATCGTGGAATATCGTGTACGTTGTTGCGAATGTGTCGGGATAAGTGTTAATGCAATGTCGCAAGTGGAAGCGTGTAGCTGCGTTGTACTCGTGGAGAGCTTCGCGGATATTTTGCGTCGTTATTTGTGCGGGCAAGTATCGTCGCGCTCGCTCGACGGAGAGTTTCGCGGACGTACGGTTGAGATATTGCGTTATATGTCTGTGAAGTTGGCATATCATTTTCCAGCAGATCAAAAATAAAAGGGAGTTCTTGTCGCATGCAGTCGAGTTCTATAGTTCCTGATACTTTTTAACGATAGTTCTGGTGATTTTGCCATAAAAAGTCCATTGAAAAAATTTCCGTAGCATAGAACGAGATGCCGACGAAAGGTCGCAGTTCCAGTTTATCTAAAATATTTTTCAAATAGTTCTGAGCATACTGAAGCATTTTCTAAAAAGTTCCCGACACTAGCAATGTTGCATGATTGTTTAAAAAATTAATACCGCTCGAAAACCGAGTATTTAGAGAGAAAAAGTGATATGCTGTACGAAATGTCGCAGTTCCGGTTTATCTAAAATATTTTTCGAATAGTTCTGAGCATACTGAAGCATTTTCTAAAGAGTTCCCGACATTAGCAATGTTGCATGATTGTTTAAAAAATTAATACCGCTCGAAAACCGAGTATTTAGAGAGAAAGGGTGATATGCTGTACGAAATGTCGCAGTTCCGGTTTATCTAAAATATTTTTCGAATAGTTCTGAGCATACTGAAGCATTTTCTAAAGAGTTCCCGACACTAGCAATGCTGTATGATTGTTTAAAAAATTAATATCGCTCGAAAACCGAGTATTTAAAGAGAAAGGGTGATATGCTGTACGAAATGTCGCAGTTCCGGTTTATCTAAAATATTTTTCGAATAGTTCTGAACATACTGAAACATTTTCTAAAGAGTTCCCGACATTAGCAATGTTGCATGATTGTTTAAAAAATTAATACCGCTCGAAAACCGAGTATTTAGAGAGAAAGGGTGATATGCTGTACGAAATGTCGCAGTTCCGGTTTATCTAAAATATTTTTCGAATAGTTCTGAGCATACTGAAGCATTTTCTAAAGAGTTCCCGACACTAGCAATGCTGTATGATTGTTTAAAAAATTAATATCGCTCGAAAACCGAGTATTTAAAGAGAAAGGGTGATATGCTGTACGAAATGTCGCAGTTCCGGTTTATCTAAAATATTTTTCGAATAGTTCTGAGCATACTGAAGCATTTTCTAAAGAGTTCCCGACACTAGCAATGCTGTATGATTGTTTAAAAAATTAATATCGCTCGAAAACCGAGTATTTAAAGAGAAAGGGTGATATGCTGTACGAAATGTCGCAGTTCCGGTTTATCTAAAATATTTTTCGAATAGTTCTGAACATACTGAAACATTTTCTAAAGAGTTCCCGACATTAGCAATGTTGCATGATTGTTTAAAAAATTAATACCGCTCGAAAACCGAGTATTTAGAGAGAAAGGGTGATATGCTGTACGAAATGTCGCAGTTCCGGTTTATCTAAAATATTTTTCGAATAGTTCTGAGCATACTGAAGCATTTTCTAAAGAGTTCCCGACACTAGCAATGCTGTATGATTGTTTAAAAAATTAATATCGCTCGAAAACCGAGTATTTAAAGAGAAAGGGTGATATGCTGTACGAAATGTCGCAGTTCCGGTTTATCTAAAATATTTTTCGAATAGTTCTAAACATACTGAAACATTTTCTAAAGAGTTCCCGACATTAGCAATGTTGCATGATTGATTAAAAAATTAATATCGCTCGAAAACCGAGTATTTAAAGAGAAAGGGTGATATGCTGTACGAAATGTCGCAGTTCCGGTTTATCTAAAATATTTTTCGAATAGTTCTGAGCATACTGAAGAATTTTCTAAAGAGTTCCCGACACTAGCAATGTTGCATGATTGTTTAAAAAATTAATACCGCTCGAAAACCGAGTATTTAGAGAGAATAGGGTGATATGCTGTACGAAATGACGCAATTCCGGTTTATCTAAAATTTTTTTCGAATAGTTCTAAACATACTGAAGCATTTTCTACAGCATATCACCCTATTCTCTCTAAATACTCGCTTTTCGGGCGGTATTAATTTATTAAAAAATCATACAACATTGCTAGTGTCAGGAACTCTTTAGAAAATGCTTCAGTATGTTCAGAACTGTTCGAAAAATATTTTAGATAAACCGGAACTGCGACCTTTCGTACAACATATCACTCTTTTCTCTCTAATTACTCGGTTTTCGGGAGGTATTAATTTTTTAAACAATCATACAACATTGCTAGTGTCGGGAACTCTTTAGAAAATGCTTCAGTATGTTCAGAACTATTCGAAAAATATTTTAGATAAACGGGAACTGCGACATTTCGTACAGCATATCACTCTTTTCTCTCTAATTACTCGGTTTTCGGGAGGTATTAATTTTTTAAACAATCATACAACATTGCTAGTGTCGGGAACTCTTTAGAAAATGCTTCAGTATGTTCAGAACTATTCGAAAAATATTTTAGATAAACGGGAACTGCGACATTTCGTACAGCATATCACCCTATTCTCTCTAAATACTCGGCTCTCGGGCGGTATTAATTTATTAAAAAATCATACAACATTGCTAGTGTCGGGAATTCTTTAGAAAATGTTTCAGTATGTTCAGAACTATTCGAAAAATATTTTAGATAAACCGGAACTGCGACATTTTGTACAGCATATCACCCTATTCTCTTTAAATATTCGATTTTCGAGCGGTGTTAATATTTAAACAATCATACAACATTGCTAGTGTCGGGAACTCTTTAGAAAATGCTTCGGCATGCTAAGAACTATTCGAAAAATATTTTAGATAAACCGGAACTGCGACCTTTCGTACAGTATATCACTCTTTTCTCTCTAATTACTCGATTTTCGGGAGGTATTAATTTTTTAAATAATCATACAACATTGCTAGTGTTGGGAACTCTTTAGAAAATGCTTCGGCATGCTAAGAACTATTCGAAAAGTGTTTTAGATAAACCGGAACTGCGACCTTTCGTCGGCATCTCGTTCTATGCTACGGAAATTTTTTCAATGGACTTTTTATGGCAAAATCACCAGAACTATCGTTAAAAAGTATCAGGAACTATAGAACTCGACTGCATGCGACGAGAACTCTCTTTTATTTTTGATCTGCTGGAAAATGATCTGCTACGGGAAGTTAGCAGATCATTTTTTCGGTCGACTGTTTTTTGGGTAAAATCACTAGAACTATTATTAAAAAGTATCAGGAACTATAGAACTCGACTGCATGCGACGAGAACTCCCTTTTATTTTTGATCTGCTGGAAAATGATATGCTAACTTCACAGACATTTGCGTTATACTCGTCGTATGGAAATGTTGCGTTGGAATCATTGAGAGTCTCGCGGACGTTCGAGTCGCGGATATTTTGTGTTGCTCGTGCGGGCGAGTATCGTCGCGCTCGCTCGACAAGAAGTCTCGCGGACACATTAATCGAGATATTGCGTTGTATCCGTCTTGAGACGCGTTTGTTGTGTATTATATCCTTATCGGGATATTGCGTTGTATTCGTCTTGAGATTCGCGGTGAGAAGGCGTTGCGTTGGATTCGTGGAGACGAGATCCATGTTACATGAAATATATTCTTATTATTTTTATTATTTACTGTGTGTTGATTGAGTTACGCTCCCTCCCCACCCTCGACAAAGGACGTAACCGACACCCTGAGTTAGCGTTCACGTGAGATGTACATGCGTGTGGAATCGAATTGTTGAAACGTGGTGCGAGTAATCACACCTGGGACCCATTTAGAGTGTTTCGTCGAGAAAATAATATCACGGATACCGTGGAGCTACCGTCTTCTGGCAGGTAATTTGCGGCAGCGCCGCTTCGGCTAGCGAGACCGAAGGAAAACGGGTAGCAAATTTAATTAGTTGCTTAACTTAACTTCTTATTTAATAAATGAGCGGATGTAGTACTGAAAATGTACCTATTATATAATATTTCAATTTTCAAAACAATTGTCAAATTACAAACAGGAATTTTGTTGTGACTCCCACTGTGCCAGACTGGAGTCAAGCTCAACAGGGTCTTCTTTCCCCGCTAATTTTTCCAAGCCCGTTCCCTTGGCAGTGGTTTCGCTAGATAGTAGATAGGGACAGTGGGAATCTCGTTAATCCATTCATTTGTTGTGACTCTTACAGTTATAAAGTAACTATTTAATGGAAATAAAAGCCTAAAAAAATTAATATTGTAACGCAATTATTATAATGCTCAAATCATAAAATATTTACATTATCCGTGTCTGCCAATACAATATAATTTTTTATTCATATTGCATTCTATATAATGGCAATGTTATTATATATTTAACAGGCAAATCAAAATAGCTTTGAATCGATATCGAAATGATGAAATATCGATGTTTTAACAGAAAATACATTATCTGTCTGTTTACAGTCTGGCGTGATGAATGTATGTCACAAAATAATCTCTTCTTTTAAAAAATGTCATAAAGCACAAACATCGAAACAAGCTTCAAATTTCGAGCATTATTTCGATATGATGTAATATCGATGATTTCGATGTCGATTAGACGTCGATTCGATGGGTCATTTCTCGCTGGGGTTACGTGCCCTACAAGCGGAGATATTGCAATGCAAAGTCCAAATGTGGAAATTTTTATTTAAGAGGAACGTCCACGTCGTCGTAGTCGGACAAAAATTAAAGTGTGTCACTTTCCCATTTTTGACACGAGAGGGCAGTGATGCCCGTACAGACCGTGCACTGCAGAGCACTGTCGCAGTGCGTGACAGCATATGTATGTGCGTTCTGCGCTCAGTGCAGATAGTACGTTCAGCCAGTTCAGCGCGCTGTCATACTAATGTTTACGCGAGCATTACTTCTGTAGTAACTTACGATAATTCCTCCGCGTAAACGGGGTTTTGTGGTATAACTTACGATAATTCATTCCGTGTAAACGAGTAAATTATCGTAAGTTACTACAGAAGTAACGCTCGCGTAAACGTAAGTCAGTTATAACCTAGAAATAGATAGTGACAGTCGTGACCATCGCCGCGTGATAGATAGTGATAGTGAAATATATACTGACGGCAGGAAACTGATGCACCTGTGTAAAGTTAGCACCCCATTTTTGAAGTTTTGAAATTCTAAAAGTTGTTCCGGGTTGTTCTAGACTTGTTCTAAATTGTTCCAGAAAATCAAATTTTAAAATAAAAATGGTCGCGGAAAATTAATAAAAACAATTGTATGACCTGGCACCCCATTTTTCGAAAATCAAACTTTTAAATTCAAGGTTGTTCCAGGTTGTTCTAGTTGTTCTAAACATTGTTCCAAAGTATTAGTTCGATTGGTCAAAAACTTTAAGAGATAATGAAAAAAAGAAAAATTTTGAAAATGACAGTTTTTGGCCATTTATTCGTAAACAAAATGATTTACAAAACTATCGATTTAGAACATATTTATAACCGCGTACTCAGAACAAAATTTTTAAGACCAGAACAAGAACATAAAGCGCACTTTACTCTTCATCGAAAACATTAAATTTATTTATTTTATTTTAATTAAATATTTTTATTTTGTACTATTATCTCTTTCATTCTTTGTGATTAAAATGATTCTTTGTAATATTATAATTTTGTTAAAAAGAATTAAAGCTTGGGTTGGAATGAGAAGCTCCTTGAATGGGAATACAAAGATACGTACCACTTGAGTTTTATTTTTTAAAAGTTGCACAACAATTATTTTTCACAGCAATATATATATTCTTTTTGTAATTGGCGCAATTTAAAGATTTCACATCTTTTTTTGAAATACATTTCATTTGGGTTGAATTAGGTAACGCAATTTTGTGAATTATTTTGTTAGAGAGAAATAAAGCTACTGCCATTTAAGATTTTTGGATTTAGAAAATACATTATGTATAGTTAGCACCTTTTTTACCTTTTTTTTTTATATGAATCTATATATATATATACACACATGTGTGTGTGTGTGTGTGTGTGTGTGTGTGTGTGTGTGTGTGTGTGTGTGTGTGTGTATACATATATATATGGACTTCCGGTCGGATCGATGGAGAGAGAACAGGGCTGGAGAGAGGTATCGCGATAAGAATGGAGTAAAAGGAAAGACCTGGCAGGAGGACGCCGGGAGATGGGTGAATCTAATGGAGAAGGTATTGAAGAGGGCAAGGAAATGAAGGAGGAGAGAAGAACAGAGTGTTGGAGGAGATATTATGGAATCCGCAGCGGGAGAGGATTGGAGGTTAGGACGGAGCTCGGACGAGCAGCGAGGGGAGAGGTGAGAGAGGGGGGCGGAGTGGTCGAGCCGGATGGGGTGCCGCGGCCGCGGCGTCGAGGGAGAGCGGTGAGGGGAGAGGGCGCTGGACGCGCTACACGGCGGTGACGGGCGCTGGCCGGCTCGGAGACGGCGCGGAGGGCGGACCCCCCCCAAAAAGGGGGTTGGCACTACTGCGGACGTCGAGGCACGGCAGTGGCGCGTTGTGGTAGCGACAGACGGGTGGCGCGGAACGCGGCGGAATGAGAAACTGATGGAGAGGAGAGGAAGAGGAGCGGT
Organism: Temnothorax rugatulus; assembly: GCA_035220575.1. Lineage (NCBI taxonomy): Eukaryota > Metazoa > Arthropoda > Insecta > Hymenoptera > Formicidae > Temnothorax > Temnothorax rugatulus. Next base: position 81,584 of record JASTWL010000514.1, on the reverse strand, counting down.
AAGCGGCGCACCAGGGACTCTCAGACTCACAAAAAGCGGCAAGTTCGGCACGTGGTCGAATAAGAATCAGGTTACGGTTCACTCCGGTTAAAAGACGGATATACTGCGGACAAAGAAAGGCATGCGGAGAAGGAAGGATTTGGAAGGATATATAGAGGAATGTAAGTCTGCCGAATATGTAATACGGTAGCACGGAAGACAGAGGCAGGCACGAGTGATAGGCTAGGTTAGAGGTAAGGCTCCCTCGTGGTGGAACGCCTTGGCGTGGCGAGGGGGCTCCCCGTTCGGATCCCACGGGCCATGACCGGAGACTTCTGTTTCACAGAAGTCACCGCGGTGGCCTGTTGGTGAGGTGCGGGGTCCAAGATTTCACCCTTCCTGCCGCCGGTCTAAGGACCGGAAGGGCGGGAAGAATGGGAGCCCGGCGACTCCCTCAGGGACTGGCTTTCGGGTCGGTCCCAATCGCCGGTAGGGGTTGGCGGCCCTGACTTCAATCGCCCGGTCGGCCGGGACCGTTAGGGGGGAGTTTCTACTCCTCCCGCCGGCCTAGAGGAAGGAAAACCTCGAGAAAAAAACCACGGGGAGGGTCTCGAATCGCTCGACCATTGCACGCCGGTGCTCCAGCCGGTCGGGGGATTCGGACTCGCTGTGGGGGGACAGGCCCCTCTCGTCCATTGCACGCCGGTGCTCCGGCGGGGCGGGAGGGCGTTCTGTAGGGGTTTTTTCGGGGATCCGGGGAGGGAGGTCCTCACTCCCGAGGCGGGCAGGGATGCCGTCTCGCCGAGGGAGTGGGAAGACCCCGTCTCGTTACCCATTGCACGCCGGTGCTCCGACAGGGGAGACGGGGTAACCCTCTTCCGAGAATCCCGGTACGTGGTGCCGGGAGGACCGGAGGGGAGGCCCGTGTTGGAGACTTGCACACCAGGGACGTGGTCCCACGGTGTCTCCAACACGGAGGGTAGTTCCGGGCCGCTCGAACATATTTCGAGGTCGGGGCCGGGGCTACCTGGGTGGGACAGACCCGTCGGGCCGCTCGGACGTATTCCGAGGTCGGGGCCGGCGGGTCTGGCCGCCGGGTGCAAAAGACCGGCGGCGCGAAAGAGACTTCCGGTTGTCGGGGATCGCATCCCTCCCGAACCCGGCAACCGGGATCGGAGGAGTCGTCGGTGCGGAGGTCACCTCGGCCGGCGACTCGGGAATGAGCGCTGGTCGCCACGGCGGGCAAGGCCATGGGTGGGGTGCGACACCCTTGGCCCCAACCGTCCGTGGGGCCCTCCGCGTGGCGGCACCCGCTGCGGAGTCCCGGGAAGTCGGAGCCCGGGACCCCCCGAAAGCCGGTGGGAGAATCCTCTCCCACGGGCGTGTAGGGGGCTTGGACCCAGTGCCCCCGATGATCATTCCGGGGGCCAGAGGGAATGGGTGGCTCCTCAGGTGAGTACACCGGGGCACGGTCGGCCGGGAGCAATTCTGGTCGGACGTGGGGCGCGCCCGGCCACCCGCGTAAAGACCGCAGCGGGTAGCGGGATAAATTCGAAAATGCAGCATAATAGTACTAAGACGAGCTCAGGACGTGGGAAGGTGGAGGGTAAGGGACACCGGGGGTTGGATACAGACCCCAAACTCCTCGATCGCAAATCCTCCAAGACCGTTAAGAAAACGGCCGGGGAACCGAGAAGCATAAGAGAGAAGGCCGCAAGGCAATCACAACAGGGGGATGCCTCTGGTACGAGCGCCCGATCTGCGGACGAGGAGGACAACCAGGTGTTCGCTGTCCCAAAGGATAGGGGTTTGAACGTCGAGGATCTCCTTGAGAAATCGAAACAGGCGTTGTGAAGGGCAGACAATGCTCTGTCGGAACAGGACACTGACGCCGAAAAGATGAGTACCAAATTCTATGAAAATCAAAACAAAGAGATGGCGGAGCAAAACTCCACCAGGGCGGTGATGAGTGGCAGATCCTCTGGGACTACGAAGAAGTCCGTGCAGGGATCTGCCAGAGCACGAGGACTTCCGAAGATCAGCCGGTCCACGCAGGGAAGTACCTCTGCGGATGGACCTCCCACGAGCGGGGACGAGGAAGCAGCCCTTGAGACCCACGCTAATCGGAGGAACAAGTCGAGCATTGACGCGATGCTGGCCAGGTCAGAGGAAGTAATTGACATGGCGAACGCTGCCATCATAGGAGACGCCATGTCCAGGACAAACTCTCTGGACTCTCTGAATGAAGAGGAGTCCATTGGGGAATCCAGAGGGGAGGAGGACCCTACAGATGTAGAGATGTCCGACGCCTCGGTTCAGGAGAACGGGGTTAAGAAAAAGAAACGGCCAGGAAAACCCAGAACAACGGGTGTGTCCAAAATTAAAAAGTTGGAGCGCGTCATAAGGGAGAGAATGGCCGAGGAGCAAAGACTCCACGACCTAAAGAATCCTTCGGTGCCGGCCAACCAGTCTAAAAAAAGACAGGTCAAAGAGCGGGAGTTGCTGGAGGAGCTAAGATTAGCCCCTACCAACGATCTTCCAAACCGGATACTCGAATCGGTCAGGGTGGTGGACAAAATTTGTCGCACCGCGGGTAACCTTCGAGGCACGGATCAAAAGTTCCTGAGGAATGCGGCCGCGACGATCACCGCGGCCACGACACATATGGTCGGACGACTCGGCCAGGAATCAGAAGTGGCCCGAGACGTCGAGCTAGAGGAGCTCCGCCATCAAGTGGCAGCGCTCAGGGACGACAACAACAGGCTAAAGACTCTCGTCAGCCAGGTGGAAACACTAAAGGCAGACAATGAGAGGCTTAGAGCCCTCGTCGAGAAAGCGCTGAACAGGAGGGTAGAGGAGTCTATGGAGGTGGACGCACCGGCAAACACCCCCCTTCCGGACTCCCCGGTTCGAGGAAATCGAACGAGAAGAGCAACGAACCGGCACGTAGTATACGACTCCCCTGACGAAGAGGAGAGGGAGAAGGAGGAGGCGGAAGCCAGGCGCCGGCAGATCCTCAGGGACATAGAGGATCAGGGAATGCCGGCGGTGGTCAGGCCGACTCTTGGTGGGAAAAACGCCATTATCGAAAAGGCAGTCCCACCAAAACGATCAGTGTCGAAAGAGCAGGCTCTCGAAGAGAGACTGCTGAATGCCCTGACAGGCAAGGTTGAGGATCTGTTCGCGAAATTGACGGACAGACTGGGCGCCAACCGGGTGGCAACTCAGCCAACTGCCGGAAAGGGCAAACAACATGCGACCGCCAAAGAAACCCCCTCTATCAAGAAGGGAACGGCGGCTGAAGGTGGTGCCAAGAAGGGCTCGGCAGCAAGCGAGAGGGATAAATCCTCGCCGAAATCCTCGTTCGCGGAGGCCGTAAAAAGCACGGCCAAGACAGGCGCCGGAGCGAAGGGAACCAAGAGCTCCGCTGCCGCGAATGTGAGACAGGGAGGAAAGACCAATCCCGCAGTCCCAACCACACCGAAGAACACTCCGCAGAGCGGGTGGACAACGATGGGAAAGAAGGGTAAAGTGGAGGGGAAGAAGGCAACCGGCAAGGCCACGGGTACCAACGGTGGCCCCTCTAACAAGGGAGCAGCGGTGGCCGGACCTAAGCCGGCAAAACCGGCCAATCAGGCCAAGAACGCCACAACAACGGCGAATCAAGTGGCCAAGACGGGCAAGAGGAGGAGGCTGCCACGTAGTGCAACTATCACGTTGACAAGCTTGAAGGGAAACTACGAGGAGCTCCTCGTAGAGGCCCGCTCCAAGATCAACCCCGGTGAACTGGGGTTCACCACAGGCTTCAGGCCCAAAAGAGCCCAAACGGGGGCCCTGATTATTGAGGTCCCCGGTAAGGACAACGAGACTAAAGCTGACCTGTTGGCGAACCAGCTGGCCAAAATATTCGAGGGCCGCCCAGGAGTAAAGGTCTCAAGACCCACCAAGATAGGCGAGTTAAGGGTCCTCGACCTTGCGGACCTGGCCTCAGGGGAGGAGTTGGCGCAGACAATCGCTAGGCTGAGCGGCTGTGCGCTAGGACAAATCCAAGTGGGGCCTCTGAACAAGGGGCCAAATGGGTTATACACAGTCTGGGTAAGGTGCCCTCTTGCGGCAGTAAACGCCATCCACAGGTTGGGTGGCAAGCTGCAGGTGGGGTGGTTCCTCGCCCGGGTGCAGGCACTGGAGACGAGGCCCCTACAGTGCCTCGAGGGGGGCCACGTCCGGGCGCAATGTCCAAACGAAGTGGACCGGAGCGCCCAGTGCTACCGATGCGGGGAACCCAACCACCGAGCCCGCGACTGTAGGGCTGCCCCCAAGTGCCCCATTTGCTCGGAGTTGGGGAAACCGGAGGGGCACAGGGCAGGGGGCAAAGCCTGCTCCTCTGCAAGGAAAAAGGCGAAACCAATAATGAGGATGGGCGACAGTAAATCGGGTCCCTCCTCTTCGGTGGCAGGTAGGACCGACAGGATGGAGGTGGAGGCGGAGCCGGAGTCCACCGTTCACCAGCCAAAAATCACGAATGTGGAGATGGTGAACCTTCGGATTCCCGGCAAGCAAACCGTCAAAAGGCCTGCTGCGGTGCTGGCTGAGGGCAGTGGCGAGAAGGAAGAAAAGGAGAGGCCTAAAGCCCAAAGAAAGAGGAGGATTCAGGAACAAAGTGGGGCGGGGCAGACAAGCCAACAACAGCAGCTGCCGCCGCTGCAACCACCTGCTCCTGCACTAGATCCCGCTAAGGAGCAGGACAGTAACGAGAAGGAAGAGGATCACCTGGCATCGATGCAACAGACCCCACTGACGATGCCGGCCCTGCACGAAGCGCCAGTAGCAAGCGGGCAGTCAGAGGAGGGGACGCAATTGGCGACCACGCTCATTGGAGTCAGGGACGAGAAGGAGGCGGAGGCCTTCGGGTCAGAATTTTACTAATGGCCCTACACCGCCTCCTTCAGGCCAACCTCAATCGCAGCCCTGCTTCGCAGGACGTGTTCCTGCACACGATGGCGGAGCGGGGCTGTGCCCTCGGGGTGGCCGCCGAGCCGCATCGGGTGCCACAAAACCACTCGCTGTGGGCGGGTAGCCGGTGCGGCCTGGTGGCCATAACTTGGAGACAGACCCGCGAACCCGTTCCCTGCTCGAGATTTGAGGCGGGGGACGGGTTCGTGGTGGTAAAATGGGGCCAGCTGTACGTTGCCGGGGTGTATGTGTCCCCCAACGTGAATAGGGCCACATTTGAGCAGGTGCTAGGCGAGTTGAGAACTTGCCTGTTGAGAGTTCCTGTGCGCCTGCGCACAGGCGTATAGTGGTGGCCGGGGATTTTAACGCCAAGTCGGCGCTATGGGGCTCCCCGGCCACCGACGCTAGAGGCAGGACTCTCGAGGCATGGGCGGCGGGCCTGGATCTGACAGTGCTAAACTCCGGGAACGTGCAGACCTGTGTGAGGTGGCAGGGGGGGTCCATTGTCGACCTGACGTGGGCAAGCCCCTCTGTCGCCCGCCAAGTAAGGGGATGGAGGGTGGCCGAGGAGATTGAGTCGTTGTCCGACCATTTATTCATAGAAATGTCTCTCTCGGCCACCCCCCGAAGGTCCAGGCCCGCAGAAGGGAGGCGGAAATCCGCTTCCCCAGATGGGCAATAAGAAAGCTGGATGGAGACCTCCTAAGAGCCTCCATCCATGCTTCGCTATGAGTCGACGACGTTTTGGCGTCGTCAGAGGACGTGGATGAGGTCGCAAAGTGGATCGGGGGAGTAATGGAGGCTGCGTGTGACGCAGCTATGCCCCGATCCAGACCTCATCCCAGGAAGGCAGCCTACTGGTGGACGGAGGAGATCGCCGAACTAAGGCGCTCCTCCGTCCACGCTAGGCGACGCTGGTTGCGGGCAAGACGCTCAGGCAACCAGCGAAGGTTGGACGAGACGGGAGTGGAGTATCGCTCCGCCAAGCAGCTCTACTCCCGGGTCATTAGGGTGGCCAAGGAAAAGTCATGGCAGGAGCTCCTGCTGGCCCTGGATGAAGATCCATGGGGGCGCCCTTACAAAATGGTCCTCAACAAATTGAGGACCTGGGCGCCCCCGGTTACGGAGTCCATGGACCCCGAGTTCCTCGAAGAGGTGGTGAATACCCTCTTTCCGGACGACCCCGGGGAGAGGGAAAACGGCGGTCGCCCTCCACCGGAGGTGGAGTGGGACGAGGAGCTCGGTGTGTCCATGGACGAGATGAAAAAAGCCGCGAAAAGATTCAAGGCTGGGAAGGCACCAGGGCCGGACGGAGTTCCGGGCAAAATATGGTCCTTGGCCACCGGGGAACTGGCCGAACGCCTGCGTGACCTCTACACCAAGTGTCTCAGGCAAGGCCGGTTCCCCAAGGCGTGGAAGAGATCCAAATTGGTCCTCCTCCTCAAACCGGGGAAACCCGCCGACCAAGCGTCGTCGTATAGACCAATTTGTTTGTTGGACGAGGTCGGCAAGCTGTTCGAACGAATCATCGCCGACCGAATCGTCCAGCACCTGTCCCGGACTGGGCCTAACCTGTCAGGAGCCCAGTACGGCTTCCGAGAGGGCAGATCTACGGTGGACGCCATCGAGCGTATCAGGGCCCTCTCGGAGGCCGCGGTGGAGGCCGGCAGGGTGTTACTTGGCGTGAGCTTCGACGTGGCAAACGCGTTCAACACCCTGCCGTGGTAATCAGGGAGGCACTGCTGTACCACAATGTGCCTCCCTACTTGGTAGCCATTTTGTTTGACTACCTCCGGGACAGGCAATTGGCTTATACGGACCAAGACGGCGTTATTAGGGTCAAACTGGTCGTGCGGGGGGTTCCGCAGGGGTCGGTCCTAAGACCACTCCTGTGGAACCTGGGGTACGACTCGGTTCTCCGGATCGCCCTTCTCCCGGGATGTTGGTTGAATGGGTTCGCAGACGACACATTCCTAGGAGTCGAGGGCGATACGTGGGAGGAGGTCATAGCGAAGGCAAATGTCGCAGTGGCGGCGGTGGTGGCCGCGATGCAGAGGGTGGGCCTAAAGGTGGCTCCCCAGAAGACGCAAGCTGTCTTCTTCTACGGGAAGTCGATGGGAAAGCCACCCGCGGCCCACATTGTGGTGGAGGGCACCCGTATCTCCGTGGGGACCGAGATGAAGTTACTCGGTCTCTGGCTGGATGGAACTTGGGGCTTTGGCGAGCACTTCGCTCGCCTCACTCCCAGAGTAAAGGCGGTGTCTAACAGCCTAGCAAGGCTGATGCCAAACCTGGGGGGGGGGGGGGCGAGCGGCCGTGCTCGCCGGCTCTATGCCGCGACCGTGCACGCCGTGATGCTCTATGGCGCCCCGGTCTGGGCGTCAGCGGTGGAGGGCTCGTGGCGCTTAAGGGCGAAACTTCGCCAAGCTCAGCGGCCGATAGCCCTAAAGGTATCACGAGCGTATTGCACGGTCTCGCATGCGGCGGCGACGACCCTCGCGGGACTCCCCCCGATAGAGCTTGCGGCTCGCCAGTGCGCCGAAGTGTATCGGCGTACCAAAGAGCTGCAAGCTGGGGGAGAGCCAATCCTGCCGAGGGCGCGCAGAGCAATTAAGCTCCAAGAGAGGACGGTCCTAGTCAGACGATGGCAAGAGTATCTTGTCAACCCGGAGTACGGGCAAAGGACCGTCGACGCCATCCGGCCCTGTCTAGCGGAATGGCTAGACAGTCGGAGGTACGGGGTGACGTTTCATGCGGTGCAGGTGCTGACACGGCACGGCTGCTTTGGAAAGTACCTGCACCGCATAGGGAAAGAGGCCACACCGAAGTGCCACCACTGCGATGAGGAGAGGGACACGGCGCAGCACACGCTGGAGGGTTGTCCAGCGTGGGCAGAACAGCGCCGTGTCCTACGGGGGGAGGTTGGAAACGACCTCTCCCTCCCGGCCATAGTGGCGGCTATGGTCGGGAACCAGGAGAGATGGCGTGCATTCACGGCCTACTGCGGCCGTGTAATGTCACGCAAAGAGGAAGCGGAGAGAATCCGCCGAGGGGAGATAGACCCTCCCTAATCGGCGGACCTCTCCTAACAGATCAATACGGGGCGAGCAAGCCGAATCACGGTCTCTGATCGCTCCCATCGATATCCGGCAAAAATGCCGATAACGTTAGTGCCGTGTTAAGAACACACGGCATGAGAAGGTGCTGTACCCCTGGGACCCTCTCCCCCGACGGGGGGAGGCCCGGAGGATGGGAGGTTCGGCGTCCCGGCGGGGATAACGGGGCGCCGAACAAACCTCCCCCAACAATGGGAGGAGTGGCGGGGTGGGTGGTGTCCACACCCCGCCACACACAGATATATACGGCCAAAAGCCAAGTGAGCTCAACTCACGAGACAAGTAGCCCTAGTTGGGCTTGGCGTCGGAGGTGCCCCGGAAGTAATGATAACCAGTTCCCGGGGCACTTCCATTGGCGCAGGGTAGGACACCCGCTGGGTTTTAGTCGGTAAAAATCCGACACTCCCCTCGCTCCTCCCCCGGAGGAGCGAGGGAGTCTTCCCCCTCCAACACCAGAGGGGGCTACCGGGCCATATACCGGGCCTTAAGGCCCGGGAACCCGGTAGTTGAAGATTTCTCAGCGTTAAAAAAAAAAAAAAAAAAAAAGGTTAGAGGTAAGGAGGAGACACGGAGGAGATTTAAATAAAAGGTTGTGTTTAACATAGCGTTCAGAAAGGAGAGGACTTCGAGTGCGGAACAGAGGATGGAAGAGAAAACTTGGGAGATGGAACTTATGAAGGAAATGCGAGAGATGGGACTAGGAATCATGGAAGAAATAAGGCGTGAAGGGAAGGATATTAAGAGGGAACTGAAGGACGCGCTAAAGGAACTAAATACACGTGTTGAAAGGATAGAAGAGAGGCAAGTTGAACGATTAAGTATAAAGGAGGGTGACGCACGAAGAGGGGGGCGGAGAAGGGAGGATGATGAGAGCGAAATTCCGGAAAGGACAGATAGAGCGGCAGAGAATACAGAGAACAGAAGAGTCATGCAGCTGAGGGAGAGACCGGAAGAAGAGGACGAAAAGAACAATTGCGGTGATTGGAGCGAGAAAGGTTGGGAAGGCGACTGGTGGAATGGGGCGACGAGGATAGATAATGCGAGTAGAACGGAACATAGGAACATTTATGAGAAGAGGATCCGACCGGTAGTCAGAGAAGGAGTGGTAGGAGGTGAGGAATATAAGGGAAAGGTAGAGAAAGTAGAGGAGGGAGGTGCAAGGAGTGCAATGGAAGGCAAGAGTAAGGCGCAAGATAAAGATAGGGAGAAGGAGAGTTTGGTAACAAGGAACAGGTTATGGCGAATGGCCGAAGAGAGAGAAGAGGAGGTAAGAAGATATAGAGAAAGGAAAGAAAAAGAAAATGAACGAAAAGAGGAAAGAGAGAGGAAGGAAATTCCAGACAAGAGGAAAAGGAACATTATATGTAGGAGAGTGCCGGGGAAGGACCAAGAAGAAAGAAGGGAGATGATTGTAACAATATTGGAGAGAGTGCTAAGGAGGTTAGTCCCGATAAGGACGGAGGCATGGGGGACAGACAAGAAAGAGGTACTATTCGTAGAGCTCGAAAAGGATGAGGACAAAGAAGATATAATAGAAAGGAAGGACGAGATATGGAGAAGATGGGACATAGGTATAGATGAGGACCTAACAATGGAGGAAAGAGTATATAGGCACAGGTTGGTGGCAAAGGCGAAGGAGGAAAGGCTGAAGGGAAGGGTAGTAATCGCCACAAACAGAAGACTATGGATAGACGGAATGGAGGTGATATGGGTGGAAGAAGAAGGTAGATGGAGGAGGACCTAAAGGGTTGTCAGAAGATTAGAAGAAGAGAAGGAGGAGTAAGGGTAGGATGACTTGGAAGAATTCACCCTAAACCCGAAATTCAAGGTCAAATAAAAAAAAACTGGTAAGCAGAAAATTCCAAAAATTTGAATTTCGACTATGCTCGACCAATACTACAATGCTATATAGGTCGCTTTTTTGGCTCCGCAAATTTTTTTTTTGTGTGGCTGTGTAATTATATATAATTATATAAATATATATGATTATATGTGATTATATATGAAATTTGGTCCTTATATGAAATTATATATGGGTCCATATATGATTATAGGTATATGGGCATATATAATTCCAAATATAACTAGATATGAACAATAGATCATATATGCACTCATATATGGATCCATATAAGATTCATATGGAAGTATATATAACCCTATATGATTATATAATATCATTACATATAATTATATATGATTATATAGAGACAAAATTCATATATAATCATATATATTTATATATAATTATATATAATCTTTTTTCCCGGGTTGGCTGTACTTCAGTGGACATCTTTCGCATGGCCGTATCTAAGACTATGTTGGCCATTTGGATCGCCAACCTTCGAAAGGAGATGGCGTCATAAGAAGAGAAGAAGGAAAGGTTTCAGACATATTTTGGTAACCTTTCAGCACGGTTTCAGAAAGGTTTTAAGTGCAAGAATCACGGACTTTTGCTATTCCAGAGCTGTCTCAGAGCTGTTGCAGAAACATTTTGAAATATTTATGAGATGTTTCGACCTATCGAATGAAACATTTCTTAGATATTTCTGAAAGGTTCGTGTAGGGAATAGGGGAACAGCTTAATATTAATATATGCATTGTGTACATGGCATATAAAATATAGAATAAAATTTTACTACTGTTCCTGCACTATTCCTCTGTTCGTCTATTTTGTGTTAAGGTGGAGTGTCAATGGCGCGATTTTAGACGCTCAAGCCGCGCGATTGAAGCCGCGCGGCACTAATCGCGCGACAGCAGTCGCGCATACTGTTATCAAAAGCGCGATAAAAGTCGTGTGACTTCACAGAGAAAAATAATCTAATAGTTTTCAAATATCTTGACACAAGTCTTTGAAAAGCTAGAATCTTGTTTTGAGTAAATGTAATACTTACAACGACTTTATGGTAGATTTGCGGATACGTAGCCTTATCAAATACTTGATCTGCAAATCTACCATAAAGTCATTATAAGCATTACATTTACTTAAAACAGTATTCTTGACTTGTGTCAAGATATTTGAAAACTATTACTAAGAAAATATTCTTGATTGAAAGAAAATTTACTTAAAAGAAGTAAAATAAAATAAGTAAAGTGCTTTTCTTGGCTGTAGAATGATTATTTTTCTGTGTGCAGTCTTCTATGAAACATGGAGGAAAAAACTTTAATGATTCTTCATGCTATTAAGAAGAGGAAGAGGAAGAAATTACATTATTATTATTTTATGAAAGCTATAGGAGTGCTCCAAATGATTTGTTTATTGCAAGAGAGACAGAAGAATTTCAAAAAGTTTTATAATTTTTATCTTGTGAGTCATATAAACATTTATAGTTGTTCACCAATTCACACAGCATAAAATCATTTATATTGTGGAACGTTAATTTAATTAAAAAGTAGAACTTGCCAAAATATTAGCGACTAAACTGCTCCAAATACAATTGAGTGAACTGAGCCGCGCGGCTAGACTGCTCCAGGAGCAGTTGAGTCGCGCGATTCTGAATCGCGTCGTCACAATCGCGAGAGTCGTACGACTAAAAACGCGGGATTGGCAATAGTTCCATTGTAATACATGCAAAGCAGACCATAATCAAAGACGCGCGGCTGCAATCGCGCGGCTTGAGCGTCAAAAATCGCGCCATTGACACTCCACCTTTAATAAATTACATAATGTTAATGAATTTCATATATTAATAAATGATAAACTGTTCCCTATTCCCCATTTCCTGTTCCTTATTCCTTTTATTGTGCGCAGCCCCTTATACGTAGAATAAGAATCAATTATTGTAAATTTAAATTATTATTAGTAATAATTAATAAGAAATTAATTAGTACAGATACGCAAATCAGGATGCATCCGTGCGATTTGACGAATAGGAGCAGCCCAACGTTCACGTTGTTACTCGTGTGGAGAAATATTAGGAGAAACGCTTTATAAATAACAACGACTACGCACAAATGTCGCTCATGTATAGCCGTTGTTATTCTCACTCCTTCCAATGCCTCGCCACGCATCTAACAAAACGTATGGTTGGACTACGCCTTCTCGTCGAATCGTACAGACGCATCTTGATTCGCGTATCTGTGTTAAGTAATTTCTCATTAATAATTAAAAAACTTTTACAACATGATAAAGGACTTTTCGTTCCAGTTTTACCCGCTCTACCTCCCCACGAACAGTGGTTCGCATATTACATATAATATACTAAAATATATTAAAATATTTTTAAAATACATGTGTATAGGTACCTCTCTTTCTTTGTCCCTTCTCTCTCTTTCTCTCTTTCTCTCTGTGTCTCTCTCGCTCGCTTTGGAGGTCTCTTTCCTTTCTCTTTCCTCTTCCTCTCTTATTTGTCTTTCTTAATATTAAGGAAAAAGTATCTATAATAATCTGTAATCAAAACCAAATATACATACATGCATACATGTATACATAAATAGGGGAAACCGGGGCGAAGTCATCACTAGGGCGGAGTCGTCATTGCAATTATCTCGAAATCTGTATGTTGTGTGAACTCGCCATTATAATACTGTAAACGCGGCTTATGGTGCCCACGTGATCAACGGAGTTTAGTGAGGTTATGTGCCATGTTGTGATTCTTATCGAGGCAAACGTGTTTTCGGAGGTCGAAAGTAAAATTTTTTGCGCGTCGAACATTTGTAATATCTTAAATATTATTGTGTCTCCGAATCTCAGAGTAAGTGATTCTAAAGAGTAAAGGTGAAATTTCATGGGCAGTGAAAAGCAGCAGCAGATCGTATTGATTGGCTACAAAATAGAGAAGGTCTTGAGTTTCTAGAACTTCTCTATTTTGTAGCCAATCAGTACGATCTGCTGCTGCTTTTCACTGCCCATGAAATTTCACCTTAATGCATACTGAACACGAATCCAGTAAAGTTTTTTATTTTTATTGATTTCTAAAATTTTATGAGCGATCAAACTTGTGTCCGAAATCGTCATATCATGGAGGCTTCCGGCGAAAATCAAAGTCAAAGAAGCAGCAGTGGTCGGATTCCGGCGAGGACTTGGATAATATGTGCTGCGTGTGCTCAGAGTTGACAGAATAGAGCTGACGAGAAACGTGCGAGCGTAGGGCACATAAATGTGTGCGCTTTTCTTGTAATTATTTTCCGCCATCGTGTTTTTAATTATTATTTCCATTTTTCTATTAAAAAATAATTAATAAAATGGATCCTATCATTTTTCATGATCGGAATTATGAATTTTCATTTAAAATTCAATCCGAGAATGGAGTGACGACTACGCCCCGGTAATTTTGACATTTGAATTTTTGCACCTTTGTCGTTTTCATTCTATTGGGATCTGACATTCGTCGCCATGACATCTGGTGGTCGAAAGTGAAAGCACTGGAAGGTATACAGATCTCGGATTGTACAGGCTTGACGTACGGTCGTACTGGCTTTGCGTTATATTTTTATTAATATGGAATTTTCTCCGCGTTGTAAATCTACGAGCAGAATTAAGTGTTCAGTTCGCGGTTGTGAAAGTAAGATTGATAGTAATTTAAATGTTTGATTTCATCGCTTTCCTAAGCCCAAAGAGTGCTTTATTGTACATGTCAAAAATTATTTTGGCAATTTAGAGAAAATCGTTTCAAAGCCTGGAAAAATGCATCGAAAATAGAGAAAGTGACCTCTTATACGAGTGTGTTCACTGCATTTCAAGAAAGAGGATTATATATTGCCAGGTAAGTTAATTTTTGACAGGAAAAATTAGTTTGAGATTTTGTTTAACCTAAAGCATCGTGAATGTGTAAATGATACATTTTCAATAATAATTAACGGTGAATAATTTGATGATAAATGTTGCAAAAACGAGGAGCTGGTTTATAATTTTCCAGTGCTGTACTTGTTTCCATTTGCATTGCTTATCGGTACACGAGAAAACCTCGAGCGCATCGTCTTTTCTAACAACAAATATTATATCAATTAAATTGATTTTCTTCTCACACCTAAGTGCTGGTCTACAACCCTGCTTTAAAGGGTATTTAAGCGCTAAGCCGTAAGAAATTGACCAATCACAGTGGAATGTGAGGAGAATACTCGACTGTGATTGGTCAATTTCTTACGGCTTAGAGCTTAAATACCCTTTAAGCAAGGTTGTAGACCAGGCATTAGATCTGGCTAAGATTAGTCATTATTAGTAATTAAGGATGTTTTATATAGTTAGGCAAAATGTAACGAAGTTGATGAAAATTTAATATCATATTCTGTGTACTCTTTCAAAATTCGGGGCCAAATTTCAGATCGATTCACAATTTAGATAAAAAGTTATCAATTTTTTAATATCCGAGTTTTAACATGTAACCTTATGGCGTTACAGAGAAAAGTGTTTAAAAAAACATTAAAAAATGTAACGAATATAGTAATATTTTACACACAAGTAGATCATCAACAAACAAAAATATAGCAACAAAATTTGAAACGATTTACAACATAGTTTTGAAGAAATTGCAAAAAGATTAATGAAATTATTGACGGATCGGACTCGTGATTGGACTATCGGCGCGCGCAGTATGGAAGTGTGGCAACACCACAATCAGCTGCTCCGTCCGTAAAGCATGTATACTCGAAAAAAAAAGCTTTTCCACTAATCTCCAATATAGCATTAACTAGATTTGTGTAAGTACGCGTGTGTGAAAACAGGCCTCCCAACCTCTTGGATTGTACAGTGTTGTCACATTTAGCTGCGTAGCTTATTAATATATTTACAGCAAATATCATTATAATAAAAATATAATTTTAATGTTTATACAATATACTTAATTTATATTATTGAATATGACTGAAATTACGAGTTTAGAGCAATTACTTTATTTTATAATTTTTCAGATTCAATTTTTTAAAGTTGAATTCAGAGCAAATTCACTGTCAAAAATTATTTTGCAGAGATTTTGTTTAAGAAAAAAATAGTAGTAACAGTTACTTACAGTCACTAAATCTACGTTTTTTACATTCTATTAGATTTGTCGTAACTATTTGTATACATTTTTTTGGCTTTGGATCTCTAGAGAATTAACATCGGTGTTTTTAAGATTTCCATGACTTTTGGCTGGACCTGTCCCTATAGAACTTAATCAATGTCACTGCTACAGCTGTCAAATAATGAAGGTTAGGAACTTACCAGTAGCAGTATAACAGAGTGGCTATAATATGTTTGCATTTTTCACCTAATCCAGCTTTACATGAACAAATACATGAACATAGATACAATTTTTCCACTATTTAATATTTCCCCATTTATTTCATGCAGAGTTCCTTTTAAATGAGAAGTTTGTAAACACAGCTGTGAAGCTCACAACATCACTTCTCATGTTTTGTTCATTTATTCCACATTTAATTATATGTCCTGCTTTTAAAACTCTTTCGCCTTCAATAAACTTTCTCTGTGCAGGATTTGCACCAGCCCAATCACAAATATTTTCCATGGATATTAACATTTTAATAACAGACACAGCATTTGAAACAAGTACAGCAAAAGACTCTGGAAAATTATAAACCAGCTCCTCGTTTTTGCAACAACATCTATCATCAAATTATTCACCGTTAATTATTGTTGAAAATGTACATTTACACATTCACGATGCTTTAGGTTGAACAACATCTCAAACTAATTTTTCCTGTCAAAAATTAACTTACCTGGCAGTATATAATCCTCTTTCTTGAAATGCAGTGAACACACTCTCGTGTGTCCCTATCGACCTATAAGAGGTCACTTTCTCTATTTTCGATGCATTTTTCCAGGCTTTGAAACGATCAATTTTCTCTAAATTGCCAAAATAATTTTTGACATGTACGAAGCACTCTTTGGGCTTGGAAAAGCGATGAAATCGAACATTTAAATTACTATCAATCTTACTTTCACAACCGCAAACTGAACACTTAATTCTGCTCGTAGATTTACAACGCGGAGAAAATTCCATATTAATAAAAATATAACGCAAAGCCAGTACGACCACACGTCAAGCCTGTACAATGCTACGAGATCTGTATACCTTCCAGTGCTTTCACTTTCGACCACCAGATGTCATCCCCAGTAAAACAGGAACGTGGAATCCACGTTTCTTTCATGTGGACCAGCGACGTAGAATTCACGTAAACAATCGAGTGGATCATCCGCTTAAAAACGGTAGTCGGATCCACGTGGATGAGATCATCGATTCGACGTGGAATTTACGTGAAAGTTTCACGTCCCTTACAAAAAAAAAAGTACTAAAAGTACACAGTAATAAATTACTGGATTACAGGTAGTAATTTATTACACAGAACTACTGGTGCTTTGTATTGAATTACTCACCCAAAAAATCCTCTTAATACTAGAGGACACTGATTTCCGATATTCACCCGGCATAAAAAAAAATTATTTTTATCGAAATTTTATTACTATTTTATAACTAAATTTGTTTTTTAAGATGCAGTCTATGATTATAAATATTTTCTCGTATTTGAAAAACACACTTACCTTGGTGGGATTCGAACTCGGGACCTCTGGATCGTGAGCCAACTGCCTTACGTGGTAGACTACTTCTTAATTTGATGTAAGCGTTATATATAGTCTACATATGTCATAACCAGCGCAAATATATAATTTTTCAAAAATCATCTTAAGAAACAAATTCAGTTTAAAAAGAGTAATAAAATTTTAAATTGGATATATGATATAATATTTCTTAATGTCGGGTGAATGTCAGAAACCAGTGCCGGCTCATTATGAAATTTTGTGTTCGTAAATATATTCATGAAAAAAGTATATTTATAAAGTTAAAACATTCTTATCAAATCCTTACAAAGGCCTCATTAGACAAAAATAAGAAAACCTTGTCTATCCTTTAACCTTTGATCATAGTTGCAAAACATATAGTTGATGGATCAGCTTGATTAATTATAAATTATTCATTAAAACGTTCCATTAGCTATATTAATTGCGATTGACAACATCAATGTCTCCCGAGATTGATAAATTATCTGTCAGTAAAACAGTGGAAATATCTACGCAAAATCTACATTGATACTACGCGGATGAGATACTTTGATTTTATCGATGGAAAAGAAATGTTGAATCCACGCGGATAAGGTACTTCGATTTTGGCGATGGAAAAGAAACGTTGAATCCACGCGGATAAGGTACTTCGATTTTGGCGATGGAAAAGAAACGTTGAATCCACGCGGATAAGGTACTTCGATTTTGGCGATGGAAAAAAAACGTTGAATCTACGTGGATAAGTCGCGGATGAATCTCCATCCACGTATTACGTAGATTCGACGCAGATGCGACGTACCTGTTTTACTGGGGATGGCGACGAGTGAGATCCCAATACCAGTTGAACAAAGCGACGTAGACCAAAAATGTCCGTATAAATTTTGTAGCCAAGGGTTCACTCATTACAACGGCGTATACCACATTTTACTAAAATTATTTGTTTTGTTGTTAAAAATCGGCACCGAAAAAATAGTGACGACTTTGCCCCGGTCTCCCCTATAATATATGTTAAAATATTTTTTTAATAATACCTCTTTTTGTATCCCCTTCTCTCTCTCTCTTTCTCTCTCTCTCTCTCTCTCTCTCTCTCTCTCTCTCTCTCTCTCTCTCTCTCTCTCTCTCTCTGTTGAAAAATTCTCTCTTGAAACTCTTTCTGTAACCTCGCACTGTCAAACGCGAAACAAATTTGACCTTTTGACACGCATTGACAAGCCGTTGACACTCAAGCGAGATAACTAACCAACATTAAGGAATGTGATCGTGTGAATGTGATTGCACTGACCAGAGCGGTATGAACGCGTTTTGAAAGACAGACTGGCTTTGCGTGTGTGAGTGCAAACGCGTGGTCGTGTGACTGAAATCTGAACTTCTTGCTGAGATCTCGTCAAAAAAATTCACATCTTTGACATGTGAGATTTCGAGATCTCAGTATTGACTGCACCAATCTTAATCAGATTGGTCGCAATCGAAAGCTCGTATCAATGTTATATTAGAAAACTGTCGTCAGATGATCGCAGTTTTCTTTCTTGAGATATTTGATTCGGAAAATCGATCGGGCCGAAAATTCCGGATAAGCTACTTAGTAGCGTCGTCTGCTAGCTCTCTCTTTATGTACTTGGCGTCGCGACCTTGAACTTGGCTACCGCGTCGCTTGATTATGACACATTTAATTTTTGTAGATAATAAAAAGAATATGCATAATGTTTTATGCAATAAATGAAAATGATATGTGCATATTGCTGAAACATTTTTTATAGACTCATATGTATATTGTAACTATAAGTTTTCTAATTTATGTAGAAAAAAATGTTTTATTTAACAACTGAAATTATTGACGTCAAAGAATTTATTAAGCTTATAAATGCATTGAAATTATAATTTCTTATTATTTATGTCATCTGTCTGATAATATGCAACGATTATCACTCTTGATATTTAGATCAGAAAAGAATTCCAAAAATAATCGTTCCAATGCATATATAGCGTACAACAGTACAAAGTGCGCTAACTATCGCAGTTACATTCGTTTTGTCAAGTGTGTATTAACAGGATCTAAAAATAACTTATACTAGTACTTTATACCCACACAGAACAAAAAGCTCTAATAAACGTCCACTAGACGTCCATCATGGAGATTAAAAACCTCCATTAGACATCCATGTAACTTCCCATGGACGTCTACTAGGCATCCATAGTTCCGCATTTCACACCTCTATTCGACCTCCATTAGACGTATTGATAGATCTCTTTTAGACGTTGTATAGATTAACCATAGATGTTTAATGGAGCTTTGGTGGATAATTCACCCAAAAAAAAATATTCTGTCGTTTAGTGGCTCCCGCTTGATTTTAGAGGATTTTCCTCTGAAATACGGTCTCAAGATATTTTAAAATCTAGAGAAATATTCTCTAACTATGAGACACTAGACTTAAGATTGCAGTCCTCTTAATGCTAAAGGAATTATAATAATACTTTAAAACAAATATTTACCCGACAAAAAAATTATTTATTTCGACATTTTATTACTTTTTTTTAACTAAATTTGTTTCTTAAGATGCAGTCTATGATTATAAATATTTTCTCGTATTTGAAAAAAACACTTACCTTGGTGGGATTCGAACTCGGGACCTCTGGATCGTGAGCCAACTGCCTTACGTGATAGACTACTTCTTATAGTCCAGCAGCCACCGCCTGTTTTGTTCAGTGATTAATAACAGGCTAAATCTTCGTGAGTAGGTTTGGTTCGACAAGACGCCCAAGTTCTTCCCTGTGAAAATTCTCGATAGAGGTAGCTAATGAAGAAAAAAGTGTTACCGTGGAATCGACAACTTCCAAGCGTAGGACTGGGAAAACGTACCACCAAATTTGTAGGACTATGTGGCCATTTCATTATACAAATATTTACTAAGCTGCATACAAAAAATCAGCTGGTTATTAATAATTTTTATGATCTTGTTATTTGGACTATTCGGAGCGGAGGACGCTCCAGTCAAACCATCCATTTTGTAGGACAATTGTTTTTCCGAGTTTATTATCCAATTATCTTAACATTTCAATAAAAAAACTTACTGTTAGTCAGACAATTTCGACACCCCACCAAATTGACATGTTTTACACCTGTGCACTTCATTAGCTACCTCTATCGAGAATTTTCACAGGGAAGAACTTGAACGTCTTGTCGAACCGAACCTACTCACGAAGATTTAGCCTGTTATTAATCACTGAAAAAAACAGGCGGTGGCTGCTGGACTATTAATTTAATGTAAGTGTTATATGGGGCATTCCATGCGAAGTAATCCACCCTAAAAAATTTTTTTTTTCTGATCGTACTGAAATTTGCACAATCTATTGCCCTATTGACCATAATTATCCACACCAATTTTTTTGACATTTGTCCAACGCGTTGTCTACTTACAGGGGTTTAAAGTTTCGGCGTTGAGGCCGTCATGTTAAACTTCACACATCGATAATTTGTCGTAAACATTACCGATTTAAAAGAATGACCAGTGATTTTTTAAGTATTTTTTACACACTTTCGAGATATATTATGCATTATTAATAAAAAAGGTTAATTAATTGATATTTTTCAACATTAATAATAAATTCAGATTTTTCTTAAAGATCGACATCTTCGATTTCAATTTAAAAAATACCAAAAAAAAGAAGAAATATTTGTCAACAAAAAAGTATAGGAAGTCCAAGATGGAGAAATCACTCCTTAGTAAGTTACAACTCATTTTGTGTGCGAACTCATGCTCCGTGCCGCCGCGCCGCGGCGCGGCGCGGCGGGCACCGGTATAACGGGTGCCGAGAGCCGCGACGTTCCACGAAACTTGCGATTTTCCATCGCCTTTATTATAAGTCAGCCGCGCATGTGTATAAAAATATGATTTCTATTCAATTTTGTTTTGAAAATGCGTAAACTATAAGTATGTATTATTATCAAATTTTTTCACCGTACATTTTTTTTTAATGGTGAATGCTTTTAACGGACTTCCGCACCACCCTGGAGGTTCCGCTACCGGCGCGTTAAGTTTTTAGTGAACTTTCGCCTATAGCCCTATTATAACACTTTCCATACGTGAAATTTAACATTATTTGCGAGACAATATGTTTGCACCCGTTTCACAAGTCAGACGTCTAATTTTGCTTAGCCTTGCACTTCCCCGTCTTTTGCATGCTCGTTTTTCTTTTGTTTGTCTTTATTTTGGGGTAAATTTCGTAATCTGCAGCTGAAGAATAGTATTTGAGTATAAGCCTGTCATCGTCAGTGGGAATAACTGCATGGTACTTTTGAGTTCCCGATACCGTAACAGCTGCCGTAAACCTGCCTTTTAACAATTCAGCAGTATCTTCTTGATCGGATTTTGCACTGAAAAAGATGATCGTTTTATTCATATTCTCTTTTGCCCAGCGGTACAAATCATGTGGAGTTAAAATATGATTTTCTGCGGACAATTGCAGACTAGCTCGAGCTGCAAGTCTTTTTAAATTGCCACCTATACCATCACAAGGACCCTTTCCGTGAGCAGTGGCATGGAAATGCCATTCTGCTAAAATTCCAAAATCTTGTTTATGAAATTGAAGGTTTTTCAAATTATATTTATTTTTAAAATGCTGAGCAGCACCATCCGTGAAGTAAATTAATTTAGTCGGGTTAAAATGTTCTTTTAAATATTTTATAATAATTTTCTGGCATTCATAGACTGCTATCGTGTCGTGCTTCAAACTATCCGACAAAATTGCTATACTGCGGTGCTTCAACTCCCCTTGTTCTTTGTAGTATATGACCGCAGTAAATATTGTGCACTGATTATTATTCCAGTGGAAAGATTGAGCTGCATTTTGAACCACGAAAGCATAATTTTCCGCAAAATCGCATTGTACGAGAAATTGATTATCTGGCAGGTTTTTTTTTAACTCATTCACATAGGACGACTGTAATTTTGAAATAAAATCGTGAGGTTTAAGCTTGAACAGCAGTCTGCACAGTTCTTCAATAAATTCATCGATTTCGGCTATTTCAGTTTTCAGTGTGCTTCTGTCCGTATGCTGCCACACTTGAAACTCAATTCTTTCTACGTAATGTTCACGCAAGACTTTTCGTAGATGATTTTTCAGACTTTCCCCATCAGGGCATAATTCACATTTTCCGAGATGACATGAAGAAGTAGGGTTTCTACAAGTAATTTCTTGTAGGCAATCGTGGTACGACTTAAGAAAGAGACTCGTGTCTTTAGTAATTGCCTGCAAGTGAATTGCATCTAGCATAAGTTTGACGTTCTCATGATGCGTACAAACACAAACGGTGTGCGTTCCACTACTTCCAGCAAGAACACAATGACGTGGTCTGAGCTCTGCAAATTTAGAAAATCCAATTGTTACATCGGAATGCTCCTGTATAAATTTCTCGTACAATTCCGAAAGATTGCATAAAATTAATCTTTTCTGAACTTGTTCCCGAGACCCGTCATCTTTTTTCACAGAAACAAAATCTTTCATTCCGGGTAGAAGCCGACTATTTTCGTCATTTGCATAAAATGCCTTAACAAGACTTTCTGTTTCAGAAGTTAATTTATTTCTTGCTTTCTTTGCATTTGGCAAAGTCAAAATTCCATGTTCGGCTACCATTTCTTTTGCCTTTCGAACTTGACGTTCTGAAGCATTGCATTCGGCTGCTATTTTTTTTCGACCCCATGATTGTGGGGCAAGAGTAAGTAACATAAATTTCTCCGAATTGCTGGTGGAATTTCGAAATTTCGCCTTAATTTGCTCTAAGACTTCAACGCCTGCTTTATGATAGTCGTCATTACATCGTGATGTGTTTTCGCTTGAAGGCGTAAAAGCTAAATTTACGTCATATTCATCCGAAACATTGTCTACAGGATCATCAATCTCAGGAACATCGTCTGCATGGTCATCATTCTCGGAAATTACCATTTCCGTGTTTTCCTGCAAAAAGGAGGACGGGTTTTCAAATTTCTGCAATTCTGTTCTGCATGCCCAACATAATTTTCCATCCAGTGGCACTGGAATAGAAATTTTTGAACGCAAAGATTCAGAAATTATTCTTAACCCTTTACATTTCCCATGTTTTTTCTTATTTAAAGGATTTAAGCATTTATTACCCCAAGCTTTGGAAGGTGTCGACATGATTGAAAGCGTAGACCGTATAAGAATAAGGCGATGTGTATAATAATATAACATTCCTTTAAAAATATTCGGCTCGGTCCACTTTCTTTATAAGAATCCGGGAGCAAAATCATTTTCGAGAAGCACCGGTAACGAGACGCCGCCTAGCGGCGTCTAATACACTTAAATCAATGCAGTAGGAGCAGGAAAATTTTACGGTTAAAAATTTTACAATAATACATGCAAGCAAAAATATCTAAATTTTCTACTGATATACGGCGCTTATGCGCAAAAGATTCTCCTTTTTTAATTTCTAAAATTACAAGTTTTGGATGCTCTGTTTTTATTAACGTATATCCACAAAGAAGCTCTTCTCCCATTTGTGTTAACGCAAAAGTAACATCTTTAGTTGACAAGGAATAAATTATTTGCAAATTTTTATCTACATCACTAACCATCTTATTTGCTTTTCCTTCATATAATACATCATAATGATTGAATTTACAATAATCGTTGGGTATTGTTTCCCAGAAAGTATATTTTCCTTCAATGTCTATACAATTTCCATCTGAATATTGACAGGTTGTTCCTGTTTTTAAATGTATCTGATTTGTTTCTATATTAGTTACTGCTTGATGAGAATTTAGACTAATGGTTATTATTCCTTGCACAACTACATTTTGCCATGTCCCATAGGGATCTGAATATTGTGTTCCAAAACATTGTCCGTCTGTTGTTACTGATCCTGCAAAAGTGATTGGTCGCGACGTTGTGTGATTTACTTTTAACCCGTTGATTACATTATTAACATTTATAATTAGTGTTCCAGTTTTATGCATATTTTTACATTGGTCTACCGTCGTATCGATAATATATTCTGCTTGTGCATTTGTTACAGTAGCTATGTGTGAGTGCATTCCGCAGTAATAAATTGTTCTTGAAATCGAAATTTTACATTGAATTACATAGATTGTGTCAAATTTCGCAAGTTGTAATAATTGAATATTAGTTTCCTCTACATGTGGTTCTATTAACGGTATGTTACATTCTTCTATTTCCAATAACGAGACAGTCGTCACATTGAAGTTCGATGTTCCACAGTCGTATCCGATGATTCCGTGTATATTTTGAATGTTGAGAAGTAGGGTGATTATTGAGATTATCATCTTCATCAGGATCATCTTCATCTGTATTAATTACAATTTAAGGAAGAAATTTATTAGTATATTATCCTATAAGATTAAAAATGTTGCGCGGTACACCTTTAATCTTATTTACATTTTCATTTTTCTGATTTTATTTGAATGAACAATTTTCGACTTTCCTTTAAAAAGGAGTTTAATATTTCCATTAGGTAAAATATCTGTTATTGTATGTGGACCGGAATATTGGTCTCCTAATTTACCTTTCTTTGGTTCATTTAAAAGAAAAACTTGATCGTTAATTTGAAAGGTTTGTGGATTAATCTTTTTATCATAATAATATTTTGATTTTAATTTTGATGCTATCAAGCATTCTCGAGCCAATTCTTGTAGATCGTGAATATTTGTCATTAATTGATATAAATAATCGTCATATGTCTTTTCTTTTCCAATGTCATTAACAATTTCACTGGATGGTTGTCTGGCTGTTTTTCCAAATACCAACTCGTATGGAGTATATCCAGTAGATTCATGAGTGCTTGTATTATACGAAAAGGTAGCATATTCTAGTAAATCATCCCATTCTGTAAATTTATTCACATATTGTTTTAAATATTCAACTAATATTAAATGTGACCTTTCCAAAGCTCCGTTTGCTTGTGGATAAAAGGCAGTTGTTCTATATTGTTTAATTTTGAATTGTTTAGTAAATCGTTTCATTAAATTACTCATGAAATTTGTGCCTTGATCAGTTAAAATTATTTTAGGTGCTCCGAAAATGCAAATAAAGTATTTCAATAGCGCATCAGCTACTTGAACGGCAGTTATTGATTTTAGAGGGATAGCAAGGGAAAATTTTGTGAGATGATCTTGGATTGTTAGGATATAGGAATTTCTCTTAGTGGTTTCAGGTAATGGTCCGACTATATCCATTGATATTTTTTCAAATGAAGAAAATGGTGTGTCAATGATTAGCATGGGCTGTTTAGTTTTAACTCTAACTAATTTTTTAATTTGACATTGCAAACATTGACTAATATAATTTTGAATATTAGCTTTTATGTTTCCCCAATAAAAATTTTGCCTGATTCGATTATAGGTTTTGGTTATTCCTTTATGTCCCCCGATTTTCGATGAATGAGCTTCTTCAATAATATCCTTTCCTTTTTGAATTTCCGGTATTATTACTAACCCATGACATATTATTAATTTGATTGAAATTCCAAGCAATGTTTTTCGAATTTGATTTAAAATTTCTTCCCATTGAATATTATCTATTTCTTTTGTTTTTGCAACATTTATTATTTTGATTGAGTTTTCTTTTACTACTTCTCGTAATTTAAATGTAAGTTCAATTAATGTTTCTCTACTCATCTTTTCTTTAACATCTTCTTTACAAATTAAAATAAAATGAATTTTATTTCCCCTTCTAATGATTTCAATGTTTCCTTATTTACTTTGTTTAATCTTTGGTATTAAATTTTGATTTTGTAGTTGTTTCGATCCTTCGTCACAAGGTTTACCATTTGCAGTTAGGAAGTATAAATAATTTTCTCTTCTCATAAATATTTGATCACGACTATTTATTATACTGTGTTTCTGTCCTCGCGTTATTATTTGTTTTTCGGTTCTGTCTAAGGTCTCGTCTGTATTCGTAAGTTCGTTGAATGTTGCGTCTATATCTTCCTCACTGTCGCTGTCTCGCTCTTCTTCACTTCGTTCTACCTCTTCCTCTTCCTCGGAGTCGCTATTGTCAGTAACTTGATCTTCCTGGTCGTCTTTCGGGTTGTCGTCGTTGGTCCTTTCCTCTGCAATTTTCGTGTGGTCCTCGCAATGATTGACATGCATAGGCTTATTTTGATCATTCTCATAATTTTCATATTCTCCTGTTAAATTATTTAGTATTTCTAAAAGATTAGATGGTATAGTTATTTGTGAATTTAAAGTATTTATATTTCCATTATTGCTAATTAAAGAATTCATGTCATCATTGTTAATGTTTTCCAAGGATGTTTCTATCTCGAATGTTTCGTTCTGAGTGTTATTTATAATGTTTGACGATTCCGTGTAGATTCATTAATATTTATCTGATCTATTAAATTATTGTATGTTTCTAAAGATTCATCATTATTTATTTGATTTATTGGATTGTTTTGAATTTCTAATGATTCGTTAATATTTATCTGATCTATTGAATTATGATGTATTTCTAAAGATTCATTATTATTTATTTGATTTATTGGATTATTGTGTATTTCTGCATGGACTATATGTTCAATAAACGGCGGTTCTTCTAATTCCTTTTTAGTAAAGGGTATGCTTTCTCCTTCCGATTTCTCTGCTTTACGTGTTTGCATTCCTGTAACTACTGGCTCTGGTTCTTCTATCATCATTCCCCTTCTTGGCGAAACTGGCAAAGGTTTAGGATTAGCATTTCTTTGTCTTGCTTCATCATCTTCTGGGCACTCTTCAATTTCATCAAATGAAGGATGTATTGGAAATATATTTGTCACAGGGTTTCTCGATAAAGCATCAGCATTAGCATTTATTTTTCCCGGTTTGTAAATTATTTCATAATCATATTCAGTTAATTTAATTCTCCATCTCGCTAATCGTGAAGTGGGATCTTTTAATTTATGAAGCCAGGTTAATGGTTTATGATCAGTTATTAATTTAAATTTTTTACCATAAAGATAAGGCCTAAAATGTTGCACAGCGTAAACTATTGCTAATAACTCTTTTTCAATTGTAGAATAATTTTTCTCAGCTTCATTTAATACCCTTGAAGCGTAACTTATTGGTTGATCTTTCCCTATTTGTCCCTGACTTAAAATTGCACCAATTGCAGTTCCAGATGCATCAGTTGTTAAAAGGAAAGGTTTAGTAAAATCAGGATATTGCAATATTGGTTCATGACATAATGCATTTCTCAATATATCAAAGCTTTCTTGCTCCTTGTCCCCCCATTTAAAATCAATGTCCTTTTTTAATAAATTAGTTAATGGTTTAGCTATTTTTGAAAATCCTTGAATAAATCTACGATAATATCCAGCCAATCCAAGAAACTGTTTTATATTTTTGGCACTCTTTGGATTTGGAAAATTTTGCACTGCTTCTATCTTTTTTGGGTCTGGACGGACTCCATTTTCCCCTATTATATGTCCTAGATAAGTAACTTCCTTTCTCAAAAATTCGCATTTATCCGGTTGTAGCTTTAAATTTGCTTCGCGTAATCGTTTAATTAATTTTTCAAATTTAATTGCATGTTCCGTAAGAGAACTTGAATACAATACTATGTCATCTAAATACACAAAAATTTCGTTACCTTGCATTCCTGTAAGCACTAAATCCATTAATCTTTGAAAGGTTGCCGGTGCATTCTTTAATCCAAAAGGCATTCGATCAAATTCATAATGTCCATATGGCGTTGAAAATGCTGTTTTATGACTATCAGCTGGATGCATTTTGATTTGATGAAAACCTGAAGCAAGGTCAAAAACTGAGAAATATTTCGCGCCGCCCAGCTGATCCAATATCTCTGTTATGTTTGGAAGCGGATATGCATCACCTACTGTCTTATCATTTAGGTCGCGGAAATCTAACACCATTCTCCACCGTTTATTCCCCTTTGAGTCTGGCTTCTTAGGGACTATCCACACAGGCGTGTTATATAGAGATTTTGACGCCTTAATTATATTTTGATCTAATAATTCATTTACCTGCTTATTTATTTCATCTTTATGAATTACTGGAAATCTGTATTGTCGTGTATGTATTGGTATTTCATTTACCGTTGGAATTCGATGTTTTAAAACATTTGTATGTTCAAGTTTTTCTCCAGGCAAATGGAAACAATCTGAACTTTTTTCAATTAATTCTTCAACATGTAATCGTTCTTCAGTATTTAAATGTTCTAGTCTTAATGCTTTAATTATTTTTGCTTTCCTTTCTTCTCTATTCACGTGAAAACAAGATCTTGGACTTGAGTTAAAGCTTTCAGAATTCGGAATTAGAATTGTATCAGAGTTTGAACTTGAATTGAAATCAGAGTTTGAATTAGAATTTGAGTTTGAGTTTGAATTAGTATTGTGAATGGAACTACCTAAGCAGTCCGAATTTGAATTTGAATTGGAATTATGAATGGAACTACCTAAGTAGTCCAAATTGGAATTATGAATGGAACTACCTAAGCAGTCCGAGTTTGAATTTGTAGGATTATGAATGGAACTACCCCTAAGCAGTCCGAGTTTGTATTGGAATTAGAAATTTGCTTTTCAATTGTTTCAAACTCATATATTTTGATTGTAGGTACATATATCCTTTCTTCTTTATCATTTGTATTTATTACTTGCAGATATGCCTTGTCGTCTTTTACCGTAACTAAAGCATCTCCTAAGTAAATGCCCTTTGTCACGTTTAATCGCGGTACATATCCTTCTTTTAATTCTGGATTTGCGACTCTAATATGCATTTGTGAAATACATCTCGGAGGAATAATGAAAGTTTCTTCTTTTTCTTCAAAGGCAATATAAGTATCATTCCATTCTAATTGATTTTGCTCATAATTAACTTTTACTTGAAATTGTTTAAAGAAATCTGAACCCAAAATCCCATTTTGTGGTATCGGAAAATTATCCTTGACTAAATGAAATGCAACTGGACATCCTAAGATATCTATCTGTGCCAGCCCTAAGGTGGTCACATGATGCGTTGTGATTCCACTAAGTCTCAGAGTTTCATTTCTGTCCACTATGGTTTCAGGTGTAATAAAATTTTCTTTAATTATATTTGGGCCTGATCCACTGTCCACTAAGAATTTTAAATTTCCCGTAAAATTTGAACTATTTAATTTCACAGATGGTACATCTTCAATGTCAGCTATATTTACTCTTCGGTGTCTGATTCTGGTTCCCCCGATACTATTCGTGTGGGACGTATTTTGGCATTTCCCGGGGTCGCCCCTGTCCTCACGGGAATCTGTTCGTTTCTCTGATTCTGTAAATTCTGGCGGAGATTGTTATTATATATTCGCCTGCGACATTCCTCTAATGTATGCCCGGACTTTTTGCAATACCTGCATATTATTGTTGAATTTAAATTTTGATTATTTGTGTTTTGGTGTATACCTGAAGTTATTGGTTGTTTTTGATTATTATTATTATTATTGTTATTAACATTATTATTAATATTGTTCTGCGGATAGCCAGATGTATTTTGATTTCCGTTCTTATTATTTCCCTGAAATTTATTGATTTGCCAGCACCGATCTGCTGTATGGCCTTTCTTATGACAAAATTGACAGGTTACGACTTCAGCTTCTATACGTCGTGTTGAAGCTCGTTTTTCACTGTGTGGATTCTCAGCAAGCACAACGTTTCTTATCATTTTAATTGTCTCCAATTCTTTTTCAGCATCGATTGCACGACTCTCAACCTCTTCGAACGTTTCCTCTTTTGATATTATAATTTCTTTATTTAAACCGCGTAAAAAACTTGTCTTTAAGTGATTTTCAATTGAATTTCGAAATTCTGAACTTATCTGTCCTGACTCCCTTCTTTGTGCATCAAGTATTCGCTTCCCTAATTCTCGGATACGATTTGCATACGCGACTACTTTTTCGTCCTTTTTCTGATATAAATAAGCTAACCGTCCCTGAGCTTCATAAACTGTTTCTCTAGGCCCGTATTTAGTTCTCAAAAATTCTACTTGTTCTTGCATTTTATTGAAAGTTCTCCCGAGAATTGATCTATGTGCATCCCCTTTTAATTTGTTACGCACTGCACGAACTAAATTTATTTCTTGCGTCGGTGTGATCATGCTGAGTGCTTCCTCACAACCTTCGACAAAATATACAAAAGGAATGTTTCCTCCATCAAAATTTGGTACTGCCTCTAATGCATCTCTGATTGAAAAGTGCAAATAATTACCTAGTGTTCCTTCATTTATGACCGCCATTCCTGAACTTTGTGGTCGTAAACTTTGCGATTGTTGTTGCGATTGTAATTGTTGAATTACTTGCTGTTGGTGAGCCAAGGTCCTTCGTAACTCTTCGATGTCCATGTCTCCTGTAGTATTACCCGCTGTTCCTTCTGTTTCGGTTGGTGGCGTACGAATCATCTTTGTTTATTTACTTTTATCACTGTTTACTTTTGTTCCTTTTCACACAACCTTTAGTATCCCACCGCTGTCACCAAAAATTTATGTCACGTTCTGTCAAAATTAAGTTCATTCGTCCGTTTTTGGGTCAAAACATTTAAGTAATTTACCCGGGATTTGGACCAGGTTGTGCGATTAATCCAGTCCGAAGAGAAAACGAATTTTATATGTTTTATAACGAGGATCAGATTTGTTTATTAAATCAAAATTTGGAAAATCTATCTTAAAATCCAAAGGGATTAATTTATATGGAAAAAGGGTGCGAATTTTATTATCTTGAATTTCAGTTTCTAATTTCTTTAATTTGAGAAATAATGGAAAAGGATCTTGATTAAATTGAATGGCTTGTTTAATCTGAAATTTAATCTTTTTAACTTGGGACCTTTTGCCCCCTTTTCTGGGCATGAATATAGATTAAAGGAAATCCTGTTGCCACTCTTCGGCAGCGATAGTTAAGGAGAGGAGAACTCCTGTTGCCACACTGATTGGCAGCGACAAGAATCAGGAAATTTCTGTTACCACGCTATTTGGCAGCGACAGTTAAGATTAAAGGATTTTATAGAAAAATTGGTTTCAAGAATTAAAATTAAAATTACCTTCATTTGGGGAAGAATTTTCTTACTACAATTATTTAAGATCTGGTTTATCTGATATGACTTAAATTATTATTAAGATCTGTCTTAAGATTTGCTGAAGTCAGAATTTAATTAGCTCAAGTAAAGACTGTTGCGAGAAAATGATTGACTGATTGACAACAAACTATTGACTCCCAACAACTGACTCTGACTAAACTAAACTGTAAGACAATTTTTCGCGCTTATTTATACTCAAGTGGCAAGAACCCCCCGCGCGAGCTTCTCACCACTTCTTTGTCTTAAAGGAGGAGGAAGGTCTTATCACTAGGTGTAATTCTATGCCCTGCGAACCGCGGCCTGAGAGTCGTTTCCCCATCAGAAATCGGATAATTAATCAATAATCATTACATTCCTAGCTATTTAAAGATTAAATTGAATTTTGCTCGCACGTAACAACTACAAGATTTTACAGAAAACGACAAAATCCTTAAGCCTTTTACAACTCGTCAATTTATGAAAATCTACATAAATTTGCTTTTTGTAGATGTTTATAAGATACTACAAGTTTACATGGAAATTAACAGACCTTCAACCAAACTTTCAACCTTTCCATGGAAAATTGTAGTATCTTATAAAAATCTAAAAAAGCGAATACATGTAGATTTTCATGGATTCACGATTCGTAAAAGGCTAAGAATTTTATTGTTTTCTATAGGACCTTGTAGTATTATATGCGAAATTACAATCATTCACGAGTCAGAAATTTAATAAGATAAGAAATTTGTGTATTTTTCTATTGGGTCTTACAGCAAACTATACGAAAATAAAAACATAAGTATTTTGACTTCTGCGAATTAAGGAGTTATTAATAATACATAAATTTTGGAAGATTTGTGTAAAAACTTGTAACATTTAACTAAAAAGTACAAATTTTAATTAGCCATAATTGTAATACATTTTTGAGCTGTACAAACAAATCGGTATTTGTTACTATTTGTACGAAGTTGTAGTATTTTATGAGAAACTAAAAACTGAATTGGATTCTAAGTTGCACAGTTTTACGATACGTAAATTGTGGTAGATTTCTATAGTCATTTATAAATAATTGTAGTATTCTACAAGTAACCAGATGTTTTAATTTTTTAAGATTTTGTTTCTTTTTAAATTTTTAAAATTTGCAGATCTCTCCCACACAGCACACTTTATCTGAGGAACGTCCTACAGATAAAGTGAAATATCTCAATAACCGTAGGACATCCAGTGGACCATCGATATCCGGTGGATATCCAGCAGATGCACAAGTGTCCCTCAGAATATCCTGTGCTGTGTGGGCTGTACTATTTTTTATTAAATTGTAGTTTTTCATGAAATACTACTTGCAATAATTTCTTGATTTGAGAGCATTGTAATTTATGGTACTATTTCGTAGATATTTCTACAAAAAAATAACTATTTCTACAAAAAATTAAATATTTCAACAAAAATGTACAAATTTCTATTTTTAGTCAAATTTTGTAGTTATTCATAGAAATTTTTTCCGCCAGGGATACCGCGTCGCTTCTTGCCGCGCGGCAAGCGTTTCCGCGTCCTGTGTGCAGAAGCCATTATTCCGAAAAATTAACCGTCGGTTAGAGGTTAACAGATGTTGGTAGAGTCCTATATTAGTAGAGAGATGCAAACTTTACCCCCATGTGGGAAATTGACTCTCGTCTGATCCCAGGACGGATCCACAATCCGTTGTAGACGTGATGAAGGTAAATGGTAGACCACACAGAATTAATAGTTGGAAAAGAACAGGTTTATTACGAACGTTAAGAACCTTCTCGGTCGAGCACTGAACAAGGTCTGATCTCTCTAACGCTGCACGCAGGCAGCACGCTAACAAGAAAAGGCTCTGATTCCCCCACTCTACGCTAGGGAGAAAATGGCGGTAGCAATTCCCCACATACTCCCCCCCGAGTGACAACGAATTAATGCTACTATTTGAATAGCTTGCTTATTATACTAAATATATTACTTAACTTAAACTTTGGTGTACATTGCTTCGTGAGGAACATAAACTTTTTTGGTACTTATTTGAGAGGCAAAGGTAACTTTCTTTTTAGGACGCGCGTATGTCCTTAACGCTGGTTGTGCAACGACGGACGGATTAAGTGTTTGATTGCACGTTGGTGTCGGATTAGCTAAGTCGTCGTGTACAAAGTATGCCGGTTTTAAGTTTTCTACGGACACGCTGCGCTCGGTGCCGTTTACATTTATATCGAAAACGCGGTCGGAAACTCGCTTAATAATACGATGCGGCCCTGTGTACGGACGTTCGAGAGCTCTTTTAGTGCCTCCTACGCGAAGAAAAACATGTGTACAAGATTGTAAGTCCTTGAAGTAGAATGCACGTTTTTTATGTTTGTGTTCTATTGGAACTGGTTTTACCTTACGCATGTGTTCGCGAAATTCTTCGATAAATGCGTGCGGGTTAGGAGTGAAATCGTCTGGAAGTACGAATTCGCCCGGAATACGCAGGGTTGTTCCGTACACAAATTCCGCGGGCGACGCTCCGGTGTCGAGACGGACGTGAGTGCGTAAACCCAGTAATACGGTTAAAAGCACATTAGTCCACTTTTCGTTTGCATGACACATAATTACGGCTTTAAGAGTTCTGTGCCATCGCTCTATTAGACCGTTCGAGGCAGGATGATACGCTGTAGTGCGAATGCGCTGACAGCCGATTAGCTGTAGAAGCGCTGTAAATAGTTGCGATTCAAACTGACTGCCCTGGTCGGTGGTCAATGTTTTAGGCGCACCGAAGTTTGCGATCCAATTATCGTAAAACGCTCGCACGATTGTTGTAGCCTCGATATTTTTTAGAGGGACCGCTACAGGCCAACGCGAAAATCGATCGATGAGCGTAAGACAATATTTGTACCCATCCGACTCGTACAAAGGACCTACTATATCCATATGTATATGCTCAAAACGGGCGTCCGGTGCGACGAATTTATTTGGAATCGTTTGCACGTGCCGTGAGATTTTTGACTGTTGACAGTCAATGCAATTTTTGCACCATTTCGCGATGTCACGATGCATGTTAGGCCACACGTAACGTTGGCGAATAACGCGATCTGTGACTTTGGCACCTGGATGAGCCGTGTCATGAAATAAATGGAATACGCGTTTGCGAAGAGATGCCGGTATGTACGGTCGGATGGCTTCTCCGGTCATCTCACAATAAAGCGTGGTATGGGTTGGGCCCTATTGGATCCGTTTCATTGTTAGCGGAAAGTCCGGTGTCTCGCGGATAACTTGTAGTTCTTCGTCGCGTTCCTGCTGCTCGGCGAGCTCGTTTAATTCGATTTCGGTTGGCAAGCGAATGGTTTCAATGCGAGAAAGAAAATCGGCGACGACGTTGTCGCTACCAGATATGTGCTCGATACGCGTGGTAAATTGTGAAATGAACGAGAGTTGCCTTTGCTGCCGCGGCGAGGCTTTATCGGAACGTTGTAAAAACGCGTAAATGAGCGGTTTGTGGTCCGTAACTATTTTGAAGTCACGACCCTCCAAAAAGTATCGAAAATACTTAGTCGCTTCATAAATAGCTGTTAATTCGCGATCGTAAGCGCTATATTTTAGTTGCGCTGGACAAAATTTGCGCGAGAAAAATCCAAGAGGTTTCCATACGTTGTCGACCCTGATAACCGCCAACGATAGAAAACGATAAAAAATTTCTTATCGTTTTTAATATGGTTAGTGAATCGTTTATTTACGATACTCTATCAGAAACTCACGTTACAAAATACTTGGGATTCTATCGTAAATGTCTTATCAGCTGCACATCAGTTTCTATCGTTTTTAACATGGTTAGTGAATCGTTTATTTACGATACTCCATCAGAAACTCACGTTACAAAATACTTGGGATTCTATCGTAAATGTTTTATCAACTGCACATCAGTTTCTATCGTTTTTAATATGGTTAATGAATCGTTTGAATTAGTTTTAGTCAATCCATTTCAATCGTTACGAATCGTGAATTAAGGAATCAGATTCATAATTTCTTTCAATCGGTTTTTATCGTTTTGAAGAACGCCGGGAATGGGGCAACTAGCGCCAGGAGTCGGAGGCCGCTGGGCTCGGTGTTCGGTGTCCGGGGCGGCTACCGCCAGGAGGTCCTTATAGGAAGAGATCCCTTCAGTTACGATACTAGATTTCTCTGCTTTTCGCCTTGCAGGGGGTCTGCTTATGTATTATGACTGTATTATGACAAGAAGCGCTTTCCATTATGCGCAGCCTAGCGGCATTGTCGCGAACTAATCGCCGATTTGGTTGATGCGGATTCAATTTATATCATTGATATACGATAGAAAACGAACCGATTTGCTGCCGTAAAGAAGATGATAAGTTATATGTCGGAAAATCCTGATAAGACACGATAGATGTGTTGGTTCGGTTAAGTCATATAAATATCAATGAGATGTCTATCATTTTATTCTTATATATCCGTATTAATGCATACGGTAAAATTATTACCATAAATAACGTTATGTACTATATCGTGTATATACGATTGATTCAGACGGGCAATAATTGTACATATAGAAAACGATTCATAACTATAAAATTTGTATAGTTATTTCCTTATTCGGATCTAAAACGATAGAAACCGATTCGATTCGATTAATGTTTTATCTGTCTTCTAAATATGCAACGATAAAACCGATAAGATACGATTAAAAACAATACAGATGTAGCCGTTTTTAATCGTTTTCTATCGGAGATGGTTACCAGGGGAGGCGCTGTTCGAGAACTGCTCCCATGGCGTAGTCAGACGCGTCGCAAACAAGACGAGTTTCTGCCGCTTCCGCCGGGTGTGCCAGCATAGCTGCGTTGGCTAAGTTCTCTTTGCATTTAGCAAAAGCTTCCTCCGTGACAGGAGTCCACGCGATCAATCGTTTATCGTTCTTGCGCGAGTCTCGAAGATACTCATTAAGTGGCGCTTGAAGGCTGGCCGCGTCGCGCAAGAGTCGACGGTAGAAGTTAATACTACCGAGAAAACGGCGCAGTTCAAGAATAGTGCGGGGTTTGGGAGCGTTAAGAATGGCTTGAACTTTCTCGGGGGATGGTGCACATCCTTCGCTATTAATAATGTAACCGAGAAATTCCATTTTGGATTCTCCAAACTGACACTTTTCGACGTTGAGTCGTAATTGATGTTCTTGCAGCCACTGTAATACAATTCGCAGATGCTTCTCATGCTCCTCCGGCGTTGAGGATGCTATGAGAATATCATCAATAAAAGCGAACACAAATTCCAGGTCGCCAAGCGCACAGTAAATTTTACGCTGGAATGTTTGACTGGCGTTTCTAAAGCCAAATGTCATAAATTTATACTCAAAGAGTCCGAACGGCGTGATGACTGCCGTCTTGGGAACGTCTGCTGGCGCGACCGGAATTTGGTTATATGCTTGGTAGAGATCGAGCTTGGAAAATATAGTTTTTCCACGAAGGTTGGAGGAGCAGTCGTGCAAATGCGGAACGGAAAACCTGTCCGGATCGGTAACCGCGTTGACACGACGATAATCTCCGCATATTCTCCACGAACCGTCTTTCTTTCTAACCATATGGATGGGACTAGCCCAGGGGCTACTGGACGGCGCACAAATACCGAGCTCGATCAACCGCTTGAATTCTGCTTTCGCGATTCTTAATTTCTCTGGGCTTAGTCTACGCGGACGCTCAGCAACGGGTGGGCCCGTTGTAATTATGTGATGCATAATATCTTCTTTGTCAGTTCGAACCGATTGCTTAGGCCCGATAACCTCCGGAAATTCAGCTAAAATTCGCGCGAATTTCATGTTGGGGTTGATCATGCTGATAGGTGAGCTTGAAACCGTCTTAACAACGCCTCGAGTAAACGCGTTATTCATTGGGTCGATAAGCCTGCGATGCTTAAGATCAGGCAAGAGACCGTAGTGTTTGATCAGATCGGCGCCAATGATTGGATACGGTACTGATGCTACACAAAATTTCCACGTGAGTGGACGTATACCGAGGTGCAAGGTTCGAAATGACTGCCCATACGTATTGATTAGAGTGTCGTTTGCTGCGTATAATTTAAAATTACTGGGAGTTTGCTTGACGGCGTTACCGACAGGAAGCAATGAGATTTCTGCGCCCGTATCAATAAGAAATTGTTCCCCTGTGAGGCGATCGCGAATGTGGAGGCGTACCGATGAATTGGGGTCTGCTTCATTCGCCTCCATTTTGGCAGACCCGACTATTCCCCCTTCTCATTTCCTTTCTCATTTGTAATGGCCTTGCACTTCGGCCACGAACACGGGGACTTATCGGTGCCCTTGCATGCGCGCGCCTTATCTCCGAAAGTCCTGTGAGGCCAACAGAGTCTGGATCTGCTTTTAGAACGCGCGCGATTTTTACTCGAATCGCTGTCGGTACGTGACCTGCTCGATCGCTTGACTAATGTCGAGAGAGCCGCGAGTTCGGTAGCAAGGCGGTCGACTTTGCTTTCTAAATCGGATGATTGTGATTTTTTACCGGACAATGTCGCTTCCGTAGTAGACGCAGCCGCGCAGTAGGTAGACTCGCTGGATGTTTCAGCTATCTTGTCAGCCATTTTGACTAACTTGTCCAAGTCTGTACACTCAGAAGTTGCCAAAATTCCGCGCGTGTACGGAGGGAGATACTCAAAAAAAATTGTTTTCAAAACCGCGTCGTCACAACGTTTGTCCGGATTCAGATTACGTAGTCTGCCGAGAATGTGCGACGGTTTGCCAGAGGTCAAGACCTGCCCCTTAATTAGCTGACGAAGTTGACTTTCGGCTGACGCTGAGAAGTTTTCTATTATGCGCGCCTTTAATTTGTCATATGGTTCATGTTCATCAGGCTCTGCGATGAGATCTCCCCTGCTAAAAATGTCCGATTGAAACCGATTGAAAAAAGTTCAATCCGTATGAATCCGGTTTCTTAATCCGGAATTCACGGATTCATAACGATTAAACCGATTGAAAACGATTGAAACGGATTCGTATTCAAGGATGTAATTTTAATCGGTTTCTATCGGTTTGAATCGGTTTTAGTCAATCCGTTTCAATCGTTATAAATCCATGAATTCTGGATTAAGGAACCGGATTCGCACCGATTCATTTATTTCAATCGGTTTTTATCGTTTTGAATCAGTCTTAGTCATCCGTTTCAATCGTTACGATTTCGTGAACCCCGTTTTATTAATGTGAATCCGTCTCTGTCGTTTTTAACAGTATTTATATATATTTTTCAATTTGTTTTAATTGGCTAAATAAAGTGCAGGCTAATGAATCGTATTGAATTCGCTATTAAAATAAATAGATGCAACGCGCGATCTAATAATCATGTTTAAATATACGAATAAATTGGTCATTTATATTAAATACATTAAAAGGTAATAAATTGCTTAGATGAGTCAAAATCTTTTTGTCCAAAAACAATATATATATAAAGTAAATAATACATTATATACATTTTTTTACTCCATAGATCCTGTATACAACATTTATACGGCATCCCTCAACGGATCAACCTCTTCAATTTCTATCTCATTGTCAGATAAAGAAATTGAAGTGTTCGGGGACCAATCATAGAATACATCACTCGTTTCAGCATTTTCTTTTCTTTTCGTTTCATCGTTCACGACTGCAACCTGCATACTTTCAGCAGTTTTTTTGTTCACACGAAGGTCTTCAAGATTTTCATTAATTTTAGCTGGACTAGTACTTGCTTGCGTCTTTTTTCTCTATTTGAAACTTTTCATTATTGAGGTCTTCGTCAGATTTTGATAACTGTTTAGTCTTGTTCGAGCGTTTACTTGATCTTTTTCTCGAACTTTCTCTATCTCTTTTCAATTCGGCTATTTTCTTACCAGCATAAAAATCAAACTTATTTAATTCGCTCAAATAATTTTTTTTCTCGTCTTTTGTTGGTTTATAGGTGTTCTTCATCCAATAAATGTAAAAGTCTGAAAAACAAAAATTATTAATTACTTATCAGAAAAATGACGATTAAGTTAATAACATTACTTTGAAAATCTATAAAATATTAAACAAAAATTTAAAATACTGATAATAAGATAAAATACTAATAAATACGGAAAATTTGAAATAGTGATAAATGAAAACAAAATAAATAGTTCTATTTAAAAAAATACTACACTAACAAAAAATACTCTGAATTTATATGAATATTTATTCCAATTTTCCTCATATAATATTTATTTGGAATTAACAATATTTATTTGACGTAAAAATACTTATTCGATTTAAAAAATATATCCTTACCCATAATTAATAAATATTTATTACTTTTAATAATTATATTAATATTGGTTTGAATAAATAAATCGTTAGGAGTACTGGAATATTTATTTGAATTTAATTCAAATTTTTTTAAATGCATTATAAATATATACAATTACATTACATACAAATAAAATATTCTGTTTTATTGTAAACAAATATTTTTTACCTTCACATGCACCAAATTTGACTGGATCTAATTTTGGACAAGCTTTTTTTCCTAATTGCTTTTTATTACTCTCGAATCCTGATATTGTACTCGTTAATAAAATTTTGAGATCAAAAACTAATGTAAGTATGCT
Source organism: Temnothorax rugatulus (assembly GCA_035220575.1). Classification (NCBI taxonomy): domain Eukaryota; kingdom Metazoa; phylum Arthropoda; class Insecta; order Hymenoptera; family Formicidae; genus Temnothorax; species Temnothorax rugatulus. Next base: position 42,391 of record JASTWL010000514.1, on the reverse strand, counting down.
ACTAGCACACTGGCGTGGACTTTTTGCAGTATTTAACAAAGTACTGTATCCTGCTTCATGTATCCACTGATCTCTACCAATGTGTATCTGTAATAAAAAAATATAAATATAAATTTTTCTAAATTCGAAAATTTATACATATTTAAAAAAAACTTTATTTATACTCTTCGACAATTGTCGCTAGTGCGAAGAGTTCCAATCGGTGGATAGTTGTCTTCATAAAGAATAGACTCTCTGGCATGTAGTTTTTCTACCATAGCTAAGATTAATACACAATACTTTTATTATACTTAAAAATATAGAATATATTATGTAAAAATTTTTATAGAAAAATAAAATATTTTTTATATAAAAAATAAATTATCTTTATATATATACCATCACGCTCTTGAAATTTCTCGATTATCGTAACTTGAAGATTTTCATTCAATTCTCTTAGTTTTCTTAATTCGCATGCCTGTTCTTCTAACTTTTTTCTCATATCAGATCTATTGTGTCTTATTTTTTCATTTTCTTTCTTCAGTTCCTTTATTTTCTCTTTTACCTCACAATTTTCTTCTTTTAATGTTATATTTTTGAATTTAATTTGTCAAAATCTGCCTTACACTCTGTGACTGGATGAACTTTAGATATAGTCTGTATCTAAAAATAATTCTTGCTAAATAAACAGCAACATTTAAAAAATACAAGTGTAAAGTTATTCATTTTTATTTAAGTTACAAAAAGCTTTGATATTTAAATAAAAAATCAAATAAAAATTTTGCATTACGCCATATTATTGTATCACGATATCAATAAGCAAATTCATGCTTTGTAAATATTTTATACGTAAATTTTTGTTTCCTCGAAGAAGAAACTTTAGGATGATGAAATAAAAAATGTATGTAACATTATTAGAGCAACTTTTGAGACCCCAAGTTCCATAAAAGTAATTTTTAAATTTATACCTATATTATTATATAGGTACTTGTAATTATTAGTAACATGTGTTTTTAAAATTATTTATAATGTATAGAACTGCATAGGAATAAAACTAATGTATGAATTATTTTTACCACAGCTTTCGCATTCGATTTCTTCTGAGTAACTGATTTATGGACTTTTGTATTGTCTGCCTGTTCATTTTCATCTCGTAGGAATTTTTGTATTTTACGTGTAGGTGAGAAACTTTTTGTACACAAAGATTTTCCTGTGAAAAATATGATTATTTAAACGAAGTTGTGATCGTACAACCTATATGCAGACTATATCTAAAGTTCAAACATTATTATAGCAACTGTCATATAAAAAATATAATGAGCTCCCTGAAATTGATAATATAATCGGAAAAATTTTACAACTGACAAAATAACCCCACAAATTCTTGATTACTATAAAAAAAATAAAAGAAAAAATTCAAGCAAAAAGAGACCTTCAACAGTGTCAATTAAAGTATTACAACATACTTCGACTTGCTCATCCTCTTCAGTAATACACTCAAATTCTGATGAACCCTATATAAAATTACAAAATCTGTTATTTATACTTTTAACATATTCCGTTACTATTGCTTATAATAATTAGCATTCATTAACATACCTCTGTTTCGTATGTTTGATGTACATTCTAGATTTTGCAGTCTGTAAGTATTTAAAATACAATTTTACATATGTATAACACTGTTCTAAAACAGATGTAATGTCTGGAATTATTGTTGTACATTACCTCAATATTTTTCTCGCACATATCAGTCAAAGATTGAGTATTCTAAAAAAAATTGTAATTTTTATAAATATATATCATTGTCTTAAGTTCAGTGACGTATTTTGTTATAAATGAAGATATTACCACATCTATTTCTCTACTTTTATCTTCCAACAACTTATCTTGAGTATCAGATACCTAAATTTCAAAGATTTATTTCAATAATATTTATTAGATTACAGAATCAACCATTATAAAAATTTAAAAAAAATTATTTTACAAATATGCAATCTACTATCACGTATTATTGATTTCCTAAAATAAATGAGGTTTAAAATCTTGTGTATTTGAATTAACATGGCATCGGATCTAAAAATGGCTCAGAAATTTACGACTCAGATTTTTGTCATTTATCCAACCCTCGGATATTAGGCGGAACTTTTGAGTATATTTTGCAGATTGTAAGACTTCGAAATTCACAAATAAAATTTATAGGTCCATCACTATTTAAGACATTTGTTCATTTTTATGAAGTAATTATTCCTTTTAAAAAACTGTTTTTTATTATTTTGCATTAATAATGATTGTGTTAATTGTGGTTTTAATTTTCAATTTCATATATTATTTCATACCAAATCAATAAATTGTTTGCTTTATCTCTTAATATGTAATTCTATATAAAGAGATACATATAAAAAGTTATTTCCATGTATGATAAATTTTGTTCCAAGCATAAGGATATATTATATATTTTACCTCTGTATGATTTTCCGTCAAATTATATTTGTCTCACTATAATTATACTTCTTCAGCTTTTTAGTAAGTAGCTTCTCCAAATTCGAGTTCTACAATTATTTATTCATAATGCACCATAACATTACATGAATTGAAGTTGTATAAACATTACTTTACAAAATACGAATTTATCAATAATATTTTTAAAATCAAACAAGATAAATAAGGTATTTACAAAAGATCTTCCGTAGGTACAAAAAAGTTACTTTAATGAAACAATTTTATTGTATGATATCCATACAAAATCTGTCGTAATTATATTTAAAAGGAAGATCTGTCGAGAAAAGGTCTTATTCCTCTTGTTTGAATTTAAAAATATGTATACTAAATTGTGTTAAAATTGAAAAAAAATATATATGGGCTTACATCCTGATTAATTAACGAGCTTTTTTGATCTCTTCAAATTATTCTTCCATTGTCTGAATTCTCATCTTCTGGCGCTGACTGTAACAGATGTGAAGGTACACTACATGTTCTTTTTTTGGCAATCATTTCGTCCATCTCCTTCTTGGAATCTAAAAATCAGAAGCATTAGTATTTATAAATAAATATTTTGATAATGTTCTATTCTTACGCATAAAACAAGTAATACTATAATGTATTATACATTATTAATTATAGTAAAAAAGTATAGATTTAAAAATATGATTTGATTTATTATAATATTTAGTAAGAGAGAAGCTGCATGCTCTATTATGGACATAAGACTTTTTGTAAAAAAAAAAAACGATTTTAATTTTTCTTCAGATATATCATGCATATATCCTGGATGTATGTATCAAGGATGACTTGAGGACGACTTAATTGTGCTATATCTAGCTGGGACATATGTGTATATTGTATATGAAACTTTTAAAACTTAATACTGTTAATGTATTTTTATTAACATAAAAAAACATAATGTTATGTACATATACGTACCTGCTAATAACAAAACTGTTGCTGGAAATGCATTTTCACCCTGTGTCCTAGATATTTCATTATTCTTCTATGTGTATCTTTCTTAAAATTTTGGATGCAAGAAGTTGAAACTACTTTTTTCTTTTCTTTTAATGGACCCGATAAAAATTTCACATAAGCATGCTGCATTTTGTGTTGTACTAATAAAGCAACGTGAAATCCTAAGTAATGAAAAAACAATCACGCACAAGTTTTGTTCTGATACACACGGGTATACTCCCTTCTCCTTCTAACTCGCTGAGATAGAAAGAGAAGGGTGTAATACTCGTGTGCACTCGGGTGACGTTTCCGAACGCAGCCTTAAGCCCGGTCTACATAGGCCGCAGTTTCGCAAAACGCAAGACACACGCACAGTCTACATGTCAATCTAACCTCTTTGTGTATAGAGGTTAGATTGACATGTAGATTGTGCGTGTCTTGCGTTTTGCCGAACTGCGGCCTATAATGTAGACCGGGCTTTACCCGATACACGCATTATAACACTCGTCAAACATGCGTCTCCATAGTAGGTTACCACAATCAAATACGTCAATACGTGATTTTTGTGTGTATCTCGATCCACGCGGCGGGCAGCGTTTCGAAATTGTTTGAAACTGGAATCACTGCCTTGTCCTCAAGCAGAGAGTAATATATTGAAGTTGGATAAAAAACGCTATACATCAATAATCAAGTAAGTATGACATTCAAAAAAATTACGAATATAATATCTGCGTAAATGAAGAATCTTATTATTATTATATTATATTATTCTAACCTCTCTTAAATTTATAATCATTTACCATTATTAATATTTACCAAACTTTTTTTATATTAATAATCAATTAAGAACGAGTTCGTTTTGGATTTCAATAAAAATATTAAGTCAGACATTAAATAATGATAAAAACTTATTTTGTCATTTATTGTTTGTATCTTGATCGCAATCAAGTATTATAAACAAGTATGTAGATGTTTATGCGATATTTTTGTAGTCAAATATTCTATGAATTGTTATGATATTAATTGAGACATTGATTATTATTTTTGTATATTCAAAATATTTGCAAGATTGATCTCACATCTATGTGAGGATGCTTAACACAGTTTCCAGTACCAGAGTATATCATACAGCTAAATTAATAGATGTTTATAATTTGAACTTATTGCTAGGTACATGCTTAAAATTAATCAAACAATGAAAATAAAGGATAGCTAGTCAGACTTATACTGCATGCTGCTGCTGTATTTCACGTATAATATTATTCAGTATTATATTATTCCATTTGTATATATGCTTTAAATATTTTAGATACCATCACATGAGATATATATATATTTCCCTGAAAAAATGGAGACTGAAAGTGATGATGACTTGAAGAACGATAACAAAATTAAAAAAGTTAAAAGGAGATACAAAACAGGGCTATTGAAAAATTACGAGACAGATTACAGGCATACTGTATGTCAAGCTACTAGGTTACGTTGGGATTCTCTACGCACTAAGCAAATTACTACTGTTGGTAAGACAATGTTTATTTAATTTCTTTTTTTTGCTTTGAAATATAATCTTATCCTTTGTTGATTAAAGATTTTTGTACGTACATAGCAGTACTCTGAGACAGCTGTTTTATTAAAAAGTAAAAAGTACTCTAAATTATAGGACAATGCTAGTCTTATCCTATAATTAATTAGAGAACTGTTTACTTTTCCACAGCATCGAAAGATACATTGATATTTTTTATTGAATTGAAGTTAAATGATATAAAATATTGTAATAAATTATGTTATTAACAACAAAATTTTTGCAGTCTTAAATATATAAAAATTATATAAATATGCATTTAATCTTTTACAGGGCCTAGCACAAATACTTATGCACCTAAGAATATTGAAGAGGATGGAGACCATCTATTAATAAGCAGCAGCAGCAGCAGCAGAGATCCACATGACTTTCATATACAAGATTATGATAGGGGTTGTAGCAATAATGAAGATAATGGTAACTTCAAAATTTTAATGGAATCTCAGATTATTATCAAACATCCGTGTAAAAAAACAGTGATCAAATTTTGTTTAAATTCTTAAAAATAGTGTTCCAAAATATGAAATATACAAAATTAAACCTTTAAATAAAAATTATTTAAATAGATAATCATTTTATAGAGAATTTGTTTATAAAGAAAACAAACCCTGCTAAATTTACATCACTTCAGTAGTTATACTTCTGAATAATGCGCAGAATGAGAAAAAAATTCAAATTTGCAGGTCTCTGAAATCGCCGAAAGACCAATTCTATATTTTTAAATGTTCTTACTGTTAAAAATAAAGCACAAGTATGTGTGTATTAAAACACACAAATAATTTAATTTTACTACATGAAATATAGATTTCAGATACGGATTGTTCGCTGACTGTATTCTCTTATGTGTGATAATTTTTTAAATAATACTTGCTACGATTATTATTTTTATAAAAATAATTTTTATTTTTAGAACATTCAAACCATGATGACTTTAATGGAGCTGATGACATAACTTTAAATAATCGTGAAGATGATAGCGTTTATAGCGATTTTGAAAATATTATTGCTTCTGATTATTATGACACAGATGATTGTTATTCCGATGATAGTGATAGTGATGATCTTGGTCATAACACCAATTTGATGATACTGTAATGTTTGGAGAAACTCAAATCACAGAACGAGATGTAATGACAATGATTATGGCTTTCTGTATTCGATTTAAAATATCGGACATAGCAAGATCTGAATTAGTAAATATGATAAAATTACGTGCAGGACCCAAATTTAAAGATTTAAGTATATCTAAGTACATACTAGGAAAAGCTTTTGATCCTCCAGATGATAAAACAACTTATCACTACTTCTGTGATAACTGTAATAAAAAGATTATATATTCTACGTCAAAAATAATTTTGTAAAAAAACAGCAACTTGTAAATTATGTAAAAAAAATAACAATATATCTCTAAAATCGAAAAATTATTTTATGTCAATAGACTTAACATATCAATTACAAATGTTATTTTCATATTCAGAAACTAAAAATGACATTTGGAATTACATTAACAAAAGAAATAATTTTTCTGAAAAGAGAATGTAATACAAGATGTATATGACAGCGAATTATACAAAAAAATCAATAGTGAAAACACTCATTACTTAACGTATAATTTCAGCACTGATGGTGCACCTTTGACTAAAAGCGGAAAGCAGGGATTTGAGCCTCTTCAAATAATTTTAAATTTTTTGTCACCAAAGATTAGGTGTAAATATGTATTACTAGCAGGACTTTTTGTGTATACAAAAGAACCGAACAGTGATTTAGCTAACTTATACTTTTCAAAATTTATTGAACAAGTAGATTATTTATACGAACGAGGAATTGAAGTCACTGATTTAGAGAACAAAAAGCTTAATGTTAAATTTTGCCCCTTAGCGTGTTGCGTGGATTCTAATGTCGGCCGGTTTTGCAAAATCGATTACTGTTTAATGCTTACCATGGGTGTAGCTGGTGCTATCATAGAGGAGAGTATTGTAAAGATGTTTCAGGAATAAGGTATCCTATCGAAGAAAATGATTCAGAATTAAGAAGTCACAAAAGTCATTTAACAGATCTATATGTCGTAACTACTTCAGGAAAATTTCATGAAAAAGGAGTAAAAAACGATATCAGTTTATCACAAATTCCAAACATTGATATGGTTTGGTCATTTGCTTACGATTATATGCATGGTATGCTTATAGGCGTTGATCAACAAATCTATAAATTTTGGACTTCGTCGAAAATAAATTCTATATTTAAATTAAGTAATAACGAAATAAAAATGATTGAAAACCGTTTGAAGTCCATAAAACCCACGCAAGATATTCACAGACGTCCACGACCTCTAAAAGATCGAGAAAAATGGAAGGCTTCGGAAACAAAATTTTGGATGTTGTGTTATAGTTTACCGTGTCTAGTAGGCATTCTCAATGATAAAGCTTTAGAACATTACTCGTTATTGATAAAAGCATGCATACTTTATTGAAAACAGAAATTAGTGAAGAAGATTTATTACAATGTGAAGTGATTTATTAAAATTTGTAGTATATTATCAAATGTATTTTGGAAAGAATTCAATAACATTTACATTCATAGTTTATTACATGTTGTTCGATCTGTAAAAAAAGTGGCAATCTCTGGGCAACATCTACGTTTCCTTTCGAGAGCAATATTTATCAATTAAAACTATTAATGAATGGTCCAAATGGAATGGACCAACAAATGGCAAAAAAATCTTTACAGATAGTACATTTTAAAACTGACAATGTTCAATATTCGTCACCTAAATTAAAAATTATTGTTCAAACTTATTCAATTATAAAAATTTGTCTACATCTTATGCTTATGGTGAAGATGACGTAATCTTTATTGGGAAGCATTATTTCAAACAGTATGGCACAGGATTTTGTAAAATATATAAGAAATGTACATATAGAGGTAAAGTTTTTCACAGTATAAATACAAAAAAGCAAAATGCACTGTTGATACAATGATTCAATTAAAGTCAGGTCAATTTGGACAAATAGTGGACATAATAAGCTTGAATGATAAATGTTATTTCAGAATTTCAAAAATCTTAACTTTTGACAATAAACCTTTTAATGTATTACACATTGAAAAAAATAAGGTGCGAAGATTTTGATGATATTACAGAAGTTTCTGTAACTGATGTAGGTAGAAAGGTTGTGCTTGTAAATGTTCGCAATGCCCGATATTTATGTATGTTACCTAATGATTTTGAGGCGCAGTAAGACAGAAGTTTATTAATTAAGATAGACCTTTACTAATTTTCCTCAATATTTTAAATGTATTTAAATGCATAAATTTTTATAGATTCCGATTGCTTGTAGAAAAAATTGTTTTTTACAATAAAAGTGTAAAAATTATTCTCCGGTGGGAGATTTACTGGAGTCATAGACGGATTTTCGCACTTTTTACTGTATGAAACACTTTCTTATCCTACAAGCCATATAAGAATTTGTAACAAAATATATATTTTTTGTTAATCAAATATGTGCAAATATGTTGTCATATATTTTTAACTTTCTGTATTAAAAAAAATAATATACGCAATTTTCACATTAATATTAAATGCGCATTCTACGTACGTTCCTTTCTTATTCACGAAATCTTTGGGATCGAATAGGCGCAACGTCCGCACAAGTGTTCAAAGTTATAACTATAAGATACCTCTCTCCTGCCCTCCCTTTCCCCCTGTTATATGCGCCAGATATATATGTTAATAAAGAAATGTATGTTAATAATGAAATGGATTAAGCGCAGATAAGTACGATTGAAACCGATTAAGTCGGATTCAGATGAATCCGGAAATATCACATTAAATCCGATTCCGATGTTGTATTAAAAACTTAACGATTGATACGGATTCAATACGATTCATGCGGTCACTTATTTATTCACCCGATTAAAATGGATTGGCATAAATACGATTGAAAACCGATTAAATCGGGTTTAGATGAATCCGGAAATATCATATTAAACCCGATTCCGATGTTGTATTAAAACTTAACGATTGATGCGGATTCAATACGATTCATGCGGTCACTTTATTTACCCGATTAAAATGGATTGGCATAAATACGATTCAAACCGATTAAATCGGATTCAGATGAAATCCGGAAATATCACATTAAACCCGATTCCGGTGTTGTATTAAACTTAACGTTTGATGCGGATTCAGTACGATTCATATGGTCACTTTATTCACCCGATTAAAATGGATTGGCATAAATACGATTGAAAAGGATAGCGGCGGATTTAGATCAATCCGGAAATACCGAATTGAAAACGATTCCGATTGATTTGGTATTAAAACAGATTCTCTCCCAATCGGACATCCGATTAACCGGATTGAAAACGCATTTATTCCGATTCAATTTCACCAAATTTAATGCGCAACCAATCGGATTCAATCGGTCATTTTCAGCAGGGAAATTCTTCTTTCACTGTTACTTCTCATCCTTTGCTCAATATATAGATAATAATAATAAGCATACTCTTCAGATTGTTATATTGTAATTCAGACATAAACATTTGATTAATATCGCGTTAAAACACAACTTCAATAAATTGTACATTTAATATCTTGTGCAATTGCGTTAAAACATTATACAGATTTTGAATGAAAGTTGACATTTCTAGAAGCGTACGTATGTGTTTTAATGCGAATTGGGATGGGAATATATTTCATACACGGAGAAAAAGTTACGGTTGCTACAACAGAATAATAATGTTAATTTTCGCCCATCCATACAAAAGGGTTATGGAAACCATAGTACTCTGGAAGTGACCTATATGGTTGCCCTAACCTTAGTGAAGGTAGCTGCTATATGGATGCTGCAACCATATAGGTGCTTTCCATTTACATCAAACTCAGGTAAATCTCACTTGTGACGTCGTTCTATCCTTTTTGGTAACTAATGAATAATAAAGACAGAATGACGTCGCAAGTGAGAATTATCTGAGTTTCGATGTAAATGGAAAGCAACTAATATATGGATGTTATAACCATAATGATTATGTGTAGGTACGGTTCCTGCAACCATAGTTACATATATGTTATCCTATCTTAAGTTGATAACACTTACAATGTCTATCTGTATAAAGTGCATATATTACGGTTAGAGCTATCTTCTTAGCATTGATAAGACATCTGTAAGAATTTGAAAGTGTATCTGTATTGGATATTAATAAAATTCAATTTAGAACAGTGCACTTTCAGCCGATTGTCGTAGTTAACCCCCACTGCCTTCATCTTGCCATTTATCTCTCTAACAACGAGTCACCTAAGATATAAGGACGCGGATCTCGCAGTTACATAATTATTCGGTGACTCATTGCTAAAGTGATTAGTATATATGGCAAGAAAAGCAGTAGACGTTATAAAAATTCAGCTGAAAAGTATATAGTTCCTTATATATAGCATTGATTTAAAAGAGGAAATAAACAAAAAGAGAATATCACAGAATTGATAAACTTTTTCTTATATTAACATAAATAGATATGTAAATACACACATATACATAAAAGAAGTATTTTTTATAATTAATCTGCTTAAAAGTAATGAGTTTGAACGTGTTTGATATTACATCACAATTCACATGAAGAAATTGCAAAAAAAAAGTTTTTAAAAACATTACAATGCATGTCTTAAAGTAACATACAATTTATGCTGTGCAAGACATTTTCCTAGAGAAACAAGTATGGCCGGAAAAGGAGAAAGTAATCATCTACAATCACACATTCAATTTGTTCAGACTTTTGCACAACATATGCATGGAGATGTGTATCAAAGTTTGACGTTAATAAAATTTGACAAATTAAACAAATTCGGTCCTTTTCATTTCGTAGTATATATTTTATCAAACCAAAAACGGGTAGTGAGTCATAACATTGCTCTTTACAGCGGATTACAACACATGTCCCTTTTCTGTAAGTCTGACCATGGATTTCGACCCATTTCATTATTAAACAAGCATTGTTGAAATCAGACGGTAAAGTTAATTTAAATAATATATAATCAGAGCATAAAGATACATTTTCAACATATTCATTATTACCGTATGAGTTATTAGACTCTAGACCTTTGCGGGTCATCAATCTGTAGCAAAGACTTAGTTGCTTTTTAATGCATAAAGTATGAGTAATATTTCTCCTAGATGTTGTAGCATTAGCCTCCTTCTTCTTATTTTTATGCTTTGCTTCGAATCGAATGGTGCTCAAATTACAAATAGGTCCAGAAAACTGCAATATAGTGCCATAATGAACAAAATTATGTGCTTTTGGAGTAAATCTTTCACTTGAAAATAGTTTCGCAAACATCATGTGAAACTCGCTAACCAGAACTCGAAGAAGATTGCATGTTTCTTTTTGCAATTTGGAGCTAAAATCAAATCCATAATTTCCCTCATTTTTAAATATAATGGCCATACTTTATCATTCTCTGGAATAAGATCTCCCACAAGCATTGCAAATATGAGAATAAAATTGGATGACTCGCTACCAGACATTGACAACTTTTTGTTTTTAATCTCCTTGTAAGAAATCAAGGGTGGACTGTTAGATATATTATTGTGATGATAATCAAAGGTTTTTAACCGATCATTCAGAATATCAATTGAAACAATACAGGGCTTCTCTATAACGTAATGATACAATACGCATTGTAATACAAACTTGAACCATCCTTCAGGCCCATCATGTAACCAGTCAGCAGTAAAATTTCGACTTGTTTTAAAGTAAAGAACCTGATCCCAAACTGATCTCTCTTTTATACCACTTTTATTAACATTTTTCAGCAAAACATCAGATTCATAAGTATATTCTCTCATTCTCTTTTCAAAAAATTCCACTTGCCACTGATCCCTGGAAGTTTTACAAAGTCTACAGGAGTAATGCGCATTAAAACTCTCAACAAAACCAAGAATTCCATTTAACCCAAGATTATCCCCTAACAGAAGGCCAAGGGCAAAATAGATTCTAATTTCTTCTCCTTTGTTAGGTTCAATTTCTATCCCCTCTGTTTGTAAATAATTAAGTTCATCAATTAAAATATTGAAAATACTGTGATTATTGAATTCTATTCGATCTGAAGAGTGAAATAGCATGGCAACAAAAATATTTTTAAGAAGTGAATTTACCTCAGGTGGAAAACATGCAACAGAATAGTATACACCACCTAATTTTTGAATACCAGTGTGTGATCCTAATGCATTGTTAACTTCAAAGTCATCATAGTAAATAAAAAGGGGAAAACAATTTTACCCTGAAAATAAAGCTCGATTTTGTTACGCCAAAGATCGCCTTGAATAAAGTTTTCAATAATATTTTTTTCTTCTAATAGTGCATTCACATAGGAGTTCACAGAACAGTAGACATTAGGAAGATTAAATATTTTCTGAAGCACTACTCTCATGGGGATAAACTTGGCAGAAACTGGCACAATTTGTTTAGCTATATTGCCATTATGCAATTTTTCATCTATCCTTTGCCCAACTATATGATCTACACTGTCAATAAAACAACCAGTCTCTGTAAATGCTTAAATCTTCGACATTCAGATGAGAGCACTGAAAATGGTTCAAGCAATTGATCTAAGTAAGATTCAATATTAACTACTGTACTCTGAATTACTCCATCCCTAGCGAAAAAGTATATTCCAAGGTATACAGAAATTTGTGTATCTTGCATATTCAGTTTATGTAGTATTTTGGCTTTATCCGTATACAGAGATTCAATATAGGTATATTCAGTCGTGTGTATTCCGCATACAGAAATTTGTGTATCTTGTATATTCAGTCTGTGTAGTATTTTGGCTTTATCCGTATACAGAATATAGTATATTCAATATAGTATATTCAGTTATGTGTATATGGAATACAATATAGGTATATTCAGTCGTGTGTATACGGATTACACACGAAACTAAAAGAAATAAAATACATAAGAAAACTTTCACTGAAAATCGTATTTACTGAGATAATAGAGAGTATAGTATTAAGTATAATTATGTAAAATATCTGTTATAAAGCCATCTGTTTTAAAATTTTAAGCTGTATAAGTTTTCATCAAGGTTTTAATTGATTATTCATCTGCAGTGCATCTCTTGCCAGCCTTTCCTGTCTTGCTTTTTCACTCTTCTTGAGGTTGAAGGCCTTTCTTCCGATATGATAATTGATTTTTGTCGGTGTTATTCGTTCACTCTTTGGATCCGCTGATTCTTTGTTCAAAATATAATACCTCCGCATTTGAGCTCCTGAAAACAAATTCAGCATTTATTTACAATAAAAATAATAAAAATTATCCAAATATACACACACACACAAGTATACGGTTTACTGAAGAACTAACCATAAATAGCAGCAAGAAGATCTTTTTCTAAAAATTTATTTGGCGGCGCAGTTCCCCCACCATCCAGGAACTTTTTCTTTTGCACATTGCAGCTACTAATAACATGAGTCAGCAATTTTTCTGTGCCAAACATATGCTGTGCAAGGGCATAAATGTATGCTTTGTCACCAGTTTCATTGTTGTTTGATGGATCCATATACATAATTTCAGCAATAGCTTTTATCTTCTCCCAGCCTACCACAGGCACCCATATCGCTGGATTTTCATGTATCAGTATTTTATCCTAAAAGAAAATAAGAAGTCCGATTTTAATGCTAAATTTATGTAATAATTGAAAATATCATATACTTAATAGATAACATTTCAAATAAGAATTAAGAATACCTCTTTATCCCGAGTAATCTCGAGTGGCATTGCTGATGCTGCTGGTTCTTGTGTTTCTGTAGTGTCCATAGGTTCGAGTTTTACAAGTCCATTGTCAGCTACAAATGAGTCTTCAATATGAAATCTTGAGGTGTTTAATGATAATGACTCAGATGTGGCATGTTCTACGTTGACTGGTAAAAGGCATGCTGAAAGTTTTGATTCTGATAAAGTATTGGTTGTTGAAGTTCTTGATGATACAGGAGTGGATGCTGCACATTTTGATACTGATGTTGGAGATTTGCTACTTGATGGAAAATTAAGTTTTGCAATTTCACTAATTCTTTCTTCATTGCCTTTAAAATTTTCATCAAGTAATTTATTTTTATCTGATATTATTGAAGAGGATTTTTCAAGAAATCTGCTTGAAGAAATTGATAATGAAGTTTTCGATGATGATAATGATGACGTATATGAACTTGATGCAATAGTACAAGGCGGAGACTGTGTAAGTTGTTCAACATGTGATTTGGCGCTGTTTGCTGAAGAAGATGATGAAAAATGCTCTCTCTGGTATAACATATTAAGTGTTCTTATCTCTTCCAGCTCATTTTCTAACTTTTTTATTTTCGTTTCCAGTGATTTAATTTTTTTAGCTTTGTCCTGCATAGCCTCTACATGCAACTTCTTAGGCATAACATCATCATCTGAATCATCTGATGATTCTTCTTCCTCTTTATTGTAATCTTCATCATAATTTTCATCATAATCTTCATCATAATCTTCATCATTTTTAGTTGCAGTATATTTATCTCGCTTGCTCCATGAAAGTTTCTTCCTTTTCGTAACAAATTTTTCTGCGAGCACAGTATGTGCAGATTCCTTCTTAGTCTTTCCCTACAAGTTCAAAATAATTGTAAAATTTAAGTTACAGTTTTTTTAATTAGTAATTTAAAATAAAATATATCAATACATAAAACGTATCAGCAGAAAATAAAATTATATATTAAGAGACAACGACAGTGTCTCGCGCTGTCTCGATTTCACACTTTATTTTTAATAACTAAAAATATAGTTTTATATAATTATTGTAAGTTTTTTTATTATAATAAATAATTTATAAATTATCGTAATATTTATAATAGTAAATTTATACTATTATAAATTTACTATTATAAATAAGTTTTAAAACTATAATTATTTGTATACTTTAAAAAAATTTAATTGTCTATTTCTAGATAAATCAAATTGTTTTTATTTTATTCATGGAAAAGAATGCATAAGTTTAATGAACGATATTATACAAAATTAAAATAGAAGTAGTAGACCTCTGGAATTGGAAATTCTCAAATGAGAGAAAAGTGGCCTAATTATAATAGAGACAGGCGCGGTAGATGTTGCGCAAATGTTTCTTTTTTTATTCAAATTGTTTATTTTCGTACGTTTCGGATCATCCTCAATTCCTCAACAACTATCCATACAAATTAATAAATTATGTGAAGAGCAGATGTTCTAATTGGATTCGCCAAAAATATACATAAATATAGAGTAACAAATACGTGCGCAAAAATCGTTCAAATTGAAAATGTACCGCTCTGTGGTCCCAGAAAATTTTCTCGGCGAGCAAGTATAATGAGCCACCCTCCGGTTCCAGCTGTAAGGATAATCAACACACAAATACCGTATATTTTCCTTACGGATTGAACCGGAAGGTATATTATACTTGTTTGCCGATAAAATTTTCTGAGACCATCAGAGAGGTTAATTCTTAATTGAAATTATTATTGCGTATGTATTTGTTACTCTATATTTATTTGCATTTTTTGCGAATCTAATTAGAACATCTGCGCTTTACATAAATTATTAAATTGTACGCATAGTTGTGTGCTGAGGATTGTCCAAAACCAGGACCGAAACGTACGGAAATAAATAATTTGAATAAAAAAAGAAACATTTGTGCAATTGATTCTTAAAGATTATACAAAATATTTGATAAAATTTAATTATTTTTCTTTATATTAATTTATGCTTTGATGTACGTCTTACTTATTTTCATATAATTGTCATATATTTTTGAATAATATAATTTTCTATTCATACTTGGCACAATTTTTCAATCACATTATTTTTGTAGATATATTTTTACAAATATTTTAGAAAGTACTATATATATATATATATATATATATATATATATATATATATATATAATATACACCGGGCCTACACATCTGTAGTTATAACTGTATAATGGACGTATAAAAACTTAGTCTACGTGAAACAATTAATCTTTGTTTAACTTTTAAATATATTGTAATAAAGCAACATTTGTTAATATAAACTTTTTTCATGCGTATTTCAGAAACATACCTTTTTTTCGGTCTTAGTGATCATTTTGCTATCATTTTTTGAGGTTTTAGTGAAATCGTTTTTTGATGATTTCTGCAACAAAATAGAACGTAGAAATTAAATTTAGATTAGAATAAAAAGTAAAGTGACTTACAATTGTATGTATAATAGACATGTTAGAAAATTGCTCTTTATATATTTTAAGAGAGCACGAATATTCTTGTTGCAAAGAAGTTTAAAGAGAATACAAGAAGACATATACCTTTCGCTTATTTGACTGCTGCAATAAACCAGTAGCTCGTGACTCTACCGCTAAGAGCGAAGGAGTCTTAAATCTCTTGTTCCTTCCTGGTTCATCTAGTTGCTTTTGTAATTCTAATTCACTTTCTGTAAAACAGAGGAAATTTATTTACTAGTGAATTGCTGAAGAACATTAAGCATTTATCAATCTCGTGTCATGAGAAGAAACAAAATATGTAGGTAATCAACGACAAAGATAATCATATACAATCAATTAACCTTTCGATTACCAAGGAAGGCGGGCCGTTTGCCCTATAAATGATTTGTTTAGAATAATTCTACCAGATCGTTATTATATAATTAGTTTTAAAAATATTCTGTATTAATATAAATAAAAATAATTGACATTGTATTATATTTTTGCATTGATATGTTTACTTACTATATTTTAATATAATTTTGAACGTCATAAACATGCCATTACACAGGAAATTTTTTAGGGTCAACCGCTCGCCCCTCTTGGTAACTTATGTGTACGCAGTGTACGAAATTAACACTGTGATCGAAAGGTTAAAAATAATGTTACTCGTTTTTCTGAAATTTAAATTTACTAAAGTTCCAAAATTTTACTATAAAATAAAATTCATTCAGGAATGTATGTAAGAATATGTATTATTATACCAGCCACTCGGAGAACGTTGGCCTCGTAGTACCCTGGTTTTTTGTTTATAGTAGCTGAAGCAGTATAATGGGGAATTTCTGATACCCTTTTCGCCATCGAACTAGGAGAATCTTCTTCATTAGGGCTCCAGAACACCTTCAATATTGCCTCAGGTCCTTTGTTCTTAACGCCGTCCGGATCCTTCTCAAATCCGTACACAAATGATAATGGGCAAATCTCTCTTTCCCTATCCTTAAGATAGCGCACATACACCGCACACTTTTCATTGTCCATTATAGATTAATTCTGAGTACGATTCACGAACGAAATTGGAAAAGAGTGTTTCAGAATTAAACGTGTAAACTGCCTGTTGAGACTTGAGATCACGACATTCACGATAGTCAACGATAGTGATTGCATAAATAACAAATGCAACGCGACGACGCGACGTGGTCCCGCCAAAATGGCAATGGGGAGGGATGTCACGTGACGGTCGGGACGGTCCGTGTGAGCTCCGAATTGCTCCGAGTGTCCCGAGCGTACACGGACGTACGCTGGATGAGCTGCGTCGCCCGCGTTTCGTGTTTGGTAGTACTGGTTGCACTTCTTCTACTTTTTCCTTCCGTTTTTTATTATAAATAGAACTGGATTCCGCGCCAAAACACTGGGTTTGATACGGCCAACGGCAAAATCGATTAATTTAACCGTATCATCGCTCTTTACTGTATCGCTTTTCATTGCTAATTTTCAAACATCATCAATAACTTAAAGATTTCAGGATATAAATATTGTGAATAAATATTTCACAAATTGATCTTTATTCCCTTATTTTAGTGCAGCTTTTAATATTTTTAAAATACAGTCGATCGGTGAGTTAACCAAAAATAAATAAATATAAATAAGTGTATATATATATATATATATATATATATATATATATATATATATATGTGTGTATACTGTTCTTTCTTTTATGAGTACTTTCTTTTTTTCTTAATTTCTTCTATAGAAATCTAAAAAGCAGAGTAAATATGTTTGCACCTCGGAAGCGTTATAAGCAATATTTGGAACCGGGAAGTATTGGCAAAATTCCACCATCCACATTGAGACGCTGGCGTAAACAAGGAAAATCAAATATATTTGAACTAAACAAAGGTAAAAAGTAAAGTAAATTTTTCAGAAAACTGTAAAGAGAAATATGTAATTGACTTTCAAAGTATAGGTAAGCAGAAAATTAATTCATATTTTTTAAATTGTTTCTTTGGGGCCATTTAGTCATGCCTGCAGCTTCAGCTTTTTCTGAACAATCAAGCATTATCAATCATTTACCACCACAACATGAGCACGATGATATATTTGCTGCTGATTTTGAAATGGATTTGAATTTGGAGAATCAAGAACAGCTGAATCTTGATCCACAAGACAATAATGAAGAGATTGAAAAGTTTGTCGGATTTAGCAGAAAATAATTTGGGGAACTATTATGGACCTTTTTATGATTGCTATTGGAAACTCGAGTTTTTGATTGCAATAATGGGCTGTTGTACATTTCGGAATTAGTTTATTGTTGCTATGCAATAATATGATTCAAATTGGAATCGTGACTTTTTCTTTACTATTGCTAGGTTGTGGGAATTATTTCGGATACTTACCTACTATCTAATTATCTATAAAATATATCTGACGAAAAATAGAATTATTGTAATTAAAAATTATTTTATAATAGCTCGATCGATTCCCTGTTTAAACGATAAATTGATTTTAAAACAAATGTATAGTACATAAAAAATTTAAATACATAGTAATCAGAAGATATAGTCGGAATGACAGTAGACATCTTGCGTTTTCTATCGGAATCGTAACTAGTTCCAATAATAGCTCCTCAAGGCATGTATTATGAAACTTTTCGGAATGAATTTCGATCGGAATTATTTCATTTTTCCATAGAAAAAATATTTCTCGCACAAAAAAATTAAATAAATAAGTAAACAATTTTGATGGGAATCCATTCCGAAAAGTTTCAATACATGCCGTCGTATCATTTTAATTCCTCCAACATAATTAACTCTTCTCGTTTCTTAAACTGTTGCAGTATTTTGTCTCCTGATATATCAGATGACAGCTGTTCTAGTGATGATGAAAGAAGTACTTTTCATTTTAATTCTGTGCCCCTAAGCTCAGAAAATTTAAATAAGTCACTGTGCCCTTCTCTATCAATTACAAAATTCGAAACAATGCTTATGATATTTCACATGACTTTGAGGCATGGTATGACTAGTGCACTGATTGAAGACATTTTAAAATTGATCAACAAAATAGTAGGTGATGACAACGCTCTGCCATCTAAATACTTCTTTCAAAAACTATTTTCTCAAGGAACAACTATGGAAACTCAATTTTACTGTCCTACTTGTTGCATTTATCTGGGTCCTAAACACAGCTTCAACGACTGTGAAGTAGCTTGTCCATTATGTGATTATCGGAGTCCCGCAAGTTCGATGAAAAGCGACACTTTTTTTATTTCATTTAGCATAAAAGATGGAATAAAAGATCTCCTTCAGAGGCCAGATGTCAACATAAATTTAGATAATCATGTTAATGTAGACAATGTAATACGTGACATATATGATGGTACAATTTATCAGTCTTTAAAAAAAGAAAATATACGCAAAAATGCTTTGACGATTACTTTTAATACTGATGGAGCAAGTCTCTTTCAATCTACTGGAGGTTCTTTGTGGCCAATATTTTATACAGTAAATGAAATTGTTCCAAGTCAACGTTTTAACCCAGAAAATGTACTTTTAGCAGGGTTGTGGTTTGGAAATAAGTCTCCCATTATGGATGTATTTTTTAAACCATTTGTTAATGAATTAGTAGATCTAGCTAAGTGTGGAATTTTATGGGACTGCCCTGGTCGAGGAATTGTTGAAAGCACTGTATATGCTATTTGTTGTGTCACAGACTCAGTAGCAAAGCCTAAAGTTCAAAACATTGTACAGTTTAACGGAGCATTTGGCTGTGGATATTGTTATCATCCCAATGTTCCTACAGTTATAAATAATGAAACTGGCCGTACAGCTCTGAAGTATGTGCCCAATAAAATATATGCATATAGATCAGATAAAAAAATTCGAAAGGATATGAGGAGAGAAAATATTGACTTAGGAGTAAAAGGCAAATCTTGCATATATAATTTACCAGAATTTAATATGTGTTTTGGGTTTGCAATTGATTATTTACACCAATCTCTAGAAGGCGTAATGAACAAATTGCTATCTCTATGGTTTGATTCAAGTAATCATCAACATAATTTTTATATTGGGACATTTATTGGACAAGTAGATAAAAGACTGTGTTCAATAACGCCTCCAAGTTATGCATCAAGAAAGCCTAGGTCACTTACAGATAGAGCACGATTTAAAGGAAATGAATTTAGAAATTTTCTGCTATATTATGGGCTTCCATGTCTTCTTCACATATTACCAGAAGTTTATTACAACCATTTTAAAAAATTAGTCACTGCCGTATATATTTATCTCCAAGAAAAAATAACCTTTCATGAGGCAGATTTTGCTGACAATTTACTTCATGAATTTACTATTGAATATAGCAGACTGTACTCTGAAGCTAATGTTGTGTATAATATCCATTTATGTATGCATTTAGGAAAAATTGTCTCTATGCTTGGTCCACTCTGGGCTTATTCCACGTTTGTTTTCGAATCAGGCAATGGATATCTTAAAAGATTAATTAAAGGCACAACTGGTATTGTAAGTCAAATGGGGCGCAAATATGTTATGTCCAAGAATGCCTCCAAATTAGTACGTAGTAAACAGTATAATGTTCGTAACGATATTTTAGAGTTTTGCTCAGACATATTTATGTATAAGCAAATGAAAAATTACACTGTCTGTAATGAATATACTCTTCTTGGCAGAAAGTATACTTCAGAACTTACTGCAAATGAAAGGGATCTTTGCAATATTTTATTAATAAAATCCGTTTCAGTAGACTGCTACAATAGAATTGTTAAATCTGGAGTCATTTATCAGGGAAAAAGGCACTCCAAACAGCAGCAATTTAATGACTCTTGTGTTCGACTAGATTGTGATGGTGCTTATGCATATATTGATTTAATATTTCTAGCTTATCAAGAGCAGTCATTAGACGTGTTCTGCTTCATTCGCCCAATACAATTGGCTCAAAACAGAAATCCTTATATGCCTCCACATATTAAGCAATGCAGTCTAGATCCATTTGGACCTCTCCAAATATGTAAGATGGGCAATATATCATCTAAATGCATCTTAATCTGTTGTGATGGAAAGAAATATGTTACTGAACGACCTAATACTTACGAGAAGGATTAAAAAATGTTTTTTATTCCATAATCTTTTTATATGTATATATTTTGACTTTCAGTTATTTGCGTTTTAAATTATTTTTTCAATGTATGATCTCAGCATGCAACCTCTATACATTCCTACATATTATTTCGTGTGCATATATATGTATAGTTTTCTCTTCTGTTATGTATGAGCGTTTTTTAGAATACAATTTGGCATACTCTGAGACCTTTTTTATAACTGTAAAATGCAAAGTAAAATATATTTCTATGACTTGAGACGCTGTTTGTATTTCTGTGCACCATGACCCTGTTTTAATCAAAAACTGCTCTAAAAGCAAAAAAAAAGATTAATTTCTACAATGCAACCTATGTGTTTTTCACAATTTTTTATCTCAAATAAGAGTTGCAGTACAAATTTAAACTAAATTTTATCTATAAATTTACTTTTGAAACATTAAAAATAGCTGCATGCAACCTTTGCTATTATAGAGAACCAATTAATGGAATAAGATATATGTATTATACTCTTTTTATTCTAGTTAAACATTTGTTAAGAAAGGTACACTAATTTATAAAGTTTACTAAATTTTAAATACTCTTTGTTAAAGATCACCCTTCCTTAGTTAAAGATCACCCTTTCTTCGTTAAAAATCACCCTTCCTTAGATTTTTAATAAAAATAAAAAAAATAAGTATGAACAATTTTGGCAGCAATATTTACAAAAACTTACATTGCAAATAATATAATAATCACTAATATAAATTTCAGCATATTTCTAAAAAATAATATGATACTGATCCTTTACTCGCTGTTATTTAATTGTATATACTGAGAGAGTATAAACAACTGCAATTATCTGTATACTGAGTATAAACAACTTCCTGGGTATAAACAACTTATTTGTATATACTGGAGGGTATAAACAACTCTTAGGCCATCTTGGATATTGAACTCTGTATACAGATGTCCGGATATGCAGGTCGAATATACAGTATACATGCACGTGAAGATACTTAATTGAGTATACGGAAGATTAATATGTGTATACACAAACCTTCTATATACTTACGACTGGGGTCTCTCTATACTTAAGGGGTATATTGGTCGTAAATATCCGAATACACAGGCCACGGAATAGGATACACGTATTTGATATACGGATACAGAAACTCTGTATACGCATACATAAATTGTGTATACCTTCTGTATACCTTGTATATACTTTTTCGCTAGGGTTGCGTACTTGGGGGGTTTAGAAGTACGCAGGTGAGAAAAAAAAACGAATTTTCAAGTCATAGTATAAGTCTTAATTTTTATCGGATATTGATAATTGATTACTCAGGAACATGCAAATAAATTGCCAGTTTGATTGCTCGGGGGGAATTAGTCGCCAGGCTTAATTAAAAATAATTAAAAATAATTATTTTCAAGTCATACTATAAAAGCTGGGTTTTTTTTACTAACAAGTATAGTGCTAACACATACCACCCAAAAAAAAGCCAAGTGAAAATTTTGGTGGCAACATCTCTAAAAAAATTATTGAAAATGCACAAAGCCGGCACGCGGCGGAGGGGTCTGATGATGGCCTCAATTGTTTTTAGCGTCCATGAGTTTTTAAAAACGTGTATTTTTAACTATCATTATCGTATCAATTTATGAAAAGATTGATAAATATAAATAGTGTGTGAAAATAAAAAAATGGAGAGAGAGAGAGAGATAGAGAATTGAATATACCAGGGACGAGTCGCGACTCCGGGAATACGACCGCCGCGCCTGAGAGGGAAAGAGGGAGCCGAGGAGAAGGGTCGGCTACATTCTTAACTTTGCGTTAGCGTGGTTGACGGCGACATAAAGTCATCTGCAGTAAAGGAAAATAGTGAGAATCATCCACGGCAATAGCTTACCGTATCAAAATGTATTCATGGGTAAAAGTTAGTTAATGGGGAAAATACGTTAATTTCTGCTTCGAGACCAATTACGCATCGATCGACCCGACTTCTAGTCTTTAACACATTTACAGTTATTTAATTTTACATATACATTTAATTTTTTCATAAAGAGGCTTGGTGATGTAACATTTAATGCCGTAGAATTTTAATGTTTTAGTACCGCGTTGTTTCGTCAGAATTTTAATCAGAATGCATAATTGGGAAAAACTTGGTTGCTCATATTTAATGAGATAATATTTTGCTTTCGCTTATTATACAAATACATGCGTTGCATTTTAATTTATATTTAATAACACGATATTTCAGTATTCTAATATCGCGTATCCGCGCCTCAATTTAAAAGTGTTTAGAAATAATTAGTTGACTATTTACAGTAAAGAAAAATTAGTATTGTAGTATCAAATAAATAGCAAAGTTAAATAATAATAAGAGAAATAATAAGAGTAATAATAAGAGAATAGCGAAGTTAAAGTGGTTAATATCTGTTATAGTGGTTAATATCTTAATAGCCGGATATAACCGTCAGACCCCTCCGCCGGCTTTGTGCATTTTCAATAATTTTTTTAGAGATGTTGACACCAAAATTTTCACTTGGCCTTTTTTGGGTGGTATGTGTTAGCACTAGACTTGTTAGTAAAAAAAACCCAGCTTTTATAGTATGACTTGAAAATAATTATTTTTAATTAAGCCTGGCGACTAATTCCCCCCGAGCAATCGAACTGGCAACTTATTTGCATGTTCCTGAGTGATCAATTATCAATATCCGATAAAAATTAAGACTTATACTATGACTTGAAAATCCGTTTTTTTTCTCACTTGCGTACTTCTAAACCCCCCAAGTACGGCCAGCCAGGTGTTCGGATTATCGAAGGAGAGTCGTCCACGCAGATCATAACGGAAAATCGTGATTTATAAATCTTGGCCAAAAGTGTCGTCAGCTCTTGGACTATATGTTCAGTCACTACGGACATCTGTTTCGTATTTTTATTGATCTGTTTAAGATGTTCAGCTATTCGCGTTTTTAATCATCTTTTTGTCTGTCCTACATATGAAGCGTCACAATCTTTACACGGAATTTTGTAAACGATATTATTATGTGATCTTGTAGGAATTGCATTTTTATGTACACGGATGAATTGTCTGAGTTTATTCATACCTGTGTAAGATATTCTATAGTTTTTAAGTCGCGGACAACATTTTTAAATTGTTCGAGATATATGGGATGAAAGGTATGGTAAAATATGGTTGGTGTTCTGTAAATTCAGTCATTGTAATATTCGTAGTTGTTTGATTGTGTAAAGTAGTCAAAGTTTTGAGACGTTCATGTAAAATATTAAAAATAAATTGAAGCGGATAGCTATTGTTAATTAAGCGATTAATCGCGAATTCAATGTTTTTCTGGCGGAAGCTTGGATGAGAAAGGCGGAACGCTCTATCAATAAGTGGGACAACCGTGTTTCTTTTTGACAAAGAGGGTGTCGCGACTCAAAATTAAGGTATCTCCCAGAGAATGTAGGTTTATGAAACCAGTCAAAAATAATATGGTTATTATGTAAAATTAAAGTGACGTCTAGAAAATTTCAGTCTGTTATCGACTCCTTCTTCCAAAGTAAATTGAAGTCTAGGATGAAACGAATTGAAAGTTTGTAGAATGATGCTGAGCATGGAAGAAGGAGCCGCCATTGCAACATCATCCACGTATCTAAAATAAAAAGGGAGAGATATCATAAGAATCGAGATCGCTTTCTTTTCAAGATCTTGTAATGTGGTGTCTGCAATTATTGGAGAGAGTGGGGAGCCCATTGGTGTGCCGAATGTTTGTCTATAAATAGTATTGTTAAAAGTAAAAAACGTGGAGTCAAGAATGAATCTAAGAGCTAAAATGAATTCATCTCGAGGAATTTAACATTTTTCTTCTATGTAATGCCAACGATCATTAATGCTATCAATAGCCAATTTCATGGGGACGTTAGTAAACAAAGATACCACATCCAACGAAATTAATTCATAGTCATCTTGTATGTATTTGTTATTTAATTTCTCGACTAATTGGAAGCTATTAGAAATGGAACTGTCAGGTTTGGGAATAGACTTATAAATTATTTTGTGTAACAAAGTGGCAAATCCATAGAGTGGGCTATTTGTAGAAGAAATTATGATTCTGAGGGGGTAACCATTTTTATGGATCTTCGGCAAACCGTAAGCTCTAGGTAATAGGCCGTCGGTACAATTAATTCGTTTATGCGTAACGTCGTTAATATAATCATGTTTTTTCCATCTTGCGAGTATCGTGTGCAAATTATTAATTAATTTTTTGGTGGGATCTTTTTTTACTATCGAATAAGTGTCTGTATCACCAACATATTTAACATTTTTTCCATATAATCTGTTTTTTCAAGAGCTACCGTGACATTCCCTTTTATCTGCTCTAGTAAACAACACATTCGGATTGTCATTTAGAAGATTTTTTACAGAGCGTGATGCATCAATCAGGGAGCTGTCTAAAGATGACAATTTAAAATGATTTTGTTGATTATAGAAGTTATTCTATTGCGAAAATTGACCCTAAGTTAGTCGGGAATTTTTGACGTCTTTTATAAGTTCAGTTACAATTTTTCCCTTATTCACCATAGGAAGACAGAAGTTTTCTCCTAATTGTAAAATTGCTTGTACGTCGTATGAAATGTGTGAACTGGAAAGATTTACAAACCACTTATCTTGGATATTTAGTGGTGATGAAGGGGAATCTTGGAAAGAAGAAGGATGAATGGAGATATTGAAAGAGGTAGAAATGTCAGGGGAAGCAGGATGGGTAGGAGGAAGTGTTACATTTAATTGTGTGGCTGTAGCCGGAACATTAATTATCGATAAAAGAGGCAGCACATACCGATAATTCGTGTTGCATACATATAATGAATTGGCCGTATCTTAGATCTAACAGAATCGTTACGTTTTTTGAGCAACCATTTGAATTGTTTTCAATTCTATCACGCTCACTCACAAAATGGAAAAACAATGACCTGTGCTGTGTATAGAAAAACTTATTACAATATGAATTTGGTTAAGGGGATGCTGGAGTGACGGCCGAACTTCCTCGATGTCGATTAATGTCAACATTTCTAATTTTGTTTTTCCTATATCTGTCTTTGTCTAACGAAATGACATCTGTCCTTGTTCGATTGCTGCGCCATCTCTGCTCACTAGCCTGCGTGTATATTTTTGTGGAAAATATACACGATTTCTTCGATAGCACCTAACCTTTCATCTTTCACTGGTCTAAGTAATATCTTTTTTTTTAGGCTTCAAATCTTACTTCTAATTGCACGATATTATTCCTGACAGTTTTTTGTAGAGGACTGTATCACTATTTTCTATAGAAAAACTGCAGGAATTTTTGTATAAAGCAAATATTGTCGTCAGGTGAAGACAATATAAAATTTTTTTTAGTTTATCTGAAAAAATCATGTACAGCCCTCTACATTTTTGTGCGTACTTTAATCGTGTAAAGGATTTTCCATTTTGTTCAGCCAATTCAAAGATATTACTTATTGTTAGACCGATTATGTCAGTGTCGCTGTCACTCCGTCGGTTATACAGACGGCTCCAGCATCTCCTTAAGTATGTATAATAATTCTGTATAATTTATAGCATTGCAAACGGAGACAACGTAATAGATTTTGGGCATCATAGATTTCATTACGCATCATGCTTTTGTAGCGAATCTAAGCGCGATGAAATTAAATTTTTTAACCGAAACATTAGAATGCAAGTTGATGCTGTACCGTGCGAATCGATTTAAATGAGGTAAGACGATGCTACCTTTGATGCATTTTTTGAGAAACTGGACGCGTAAGAGCATCTTAGAAGTCGTCTTTTGCGAACTGATCCATGTCTTCATATGTTTTACTAAATCGTTACCGAAACTGTGTTGGAAAAATGTGTAATAACGCATACTTTCAGCCTGCATTTAAAAATCGTTGAGTAGAGGCTCTGGAAATCCAATCGTGAAGGAAACAGGGCTAATTAAGAGCCAGCTGTTCTCGATGCGAATGATTTATTCAATCATTAATTAGTTCGAACGTTTCGGTCTTTGTTCAGACCATCTTCAGCATCTAACAAAATTCACAAATATGAACATACATAAATTTACAATTTGTCCGTTATTTATAATATATAGTAAAACATTTACATGATAAAATGTGTGGCAAATTAAACTAGAATATCTTACACAGGTATGAATAAACTCAGACAATTCACCCGTGTACATAAAGATGCAATTCCTACAGGATCACATAATAATATCGTTTACAAAATTCCGTGTAAAGATTGTGACGCTTCATATGTAGGACAGACAAAAAAATTATTAAAAACGCGAACATCTTAAACAGATCAATAAAAATGCGTAACAGATATCCGTAGTGACTGAACATAGACGAATAGCGTTTTTCACTGGCAGAGCCGGTGCGCACTCAGTGCACATTAAAGCCGTCGTACACAAACCAACGTAAAGTGTATGTTTAATATAATCGGGTTAAATCATGAAATCCTCAATATTCTTTATTGCACTATTTGGTAAAATATGTACTGAGTATTTTATCAGTCGAAATATTTACATTTTACTTTAAATATTAGAGTTTAAATCGGTGTACAACGGCTTTAATGTGCAATGAGTGCGCACCAGTTCTGTCAGTGAAAAACGCTATTAGTGGTCATGAATTTGATTGGAATATGGTCGAGGTTTTGGATGAGGAACAATTTTATAGCAAGAGACTATTATCTGAGATGATTCTTATTACAAGACAAAAGAACGGTCTTAATTTACAAACAGATACTGAAGGTCTTCATCACGCGTACTTCCCAATTATAAATAAGTTGCCTAAAATTTAACAACAGCGATCTATGTCTATAAATTTAATTATCTTTGACTCGTGTCGAATATAACATTCAGTACTTCTTTGTTGCTCGAGACAGACGGTTCTTCTTGCGAATGGGAAGGGTAAGTTTCCGCCACATTTTAGATTATTACTCCCACACATTTTACATAAGATATATTTATGATTCAACAACATCCATCCTTTATGGCGGGATCCTATAGGAGACTTATAGATATTCCTCGTCATTCGTAGGATGATTACTGTTCGTCGATTAATTTGCCACATATTTTATCATGTAAGTGTTTTGCTGTATAAATAACGGACAAATTGTGAATTTATGTATGTTTATATTTGTGAATTTTGTTAGATGCTGAAGATGGACTGAACAAAGACCGAAACGTTCGAACTAATTAATGATTGAATAAATCTTTCGAGAACAGCGAATGGCTCTTAATTAGCTCTGTTTCCTTCACGATTGGATTTCCAACAGAGCATCTACTCAACGATTAATATATACAATCCCAGGTAGCACATACACGTTTCAGAAATGTTTTATATAAGCGTTTTTCCGAAACGTTTTATAACCAATTTCTAGAAACGTTTCTCAAAAATGTCTATTCGAAAAACGTTCGATGGAATGTTTCTTCTCTGATAAAATAACGTGTAAAAAATGTCATAAACACGTTCAAAAGACATAAAAAGTAAGAATTTTAAATGTCTTTATCTAAAATGTCTATCATTAAAACAAAACGTTTCTATAATAGGTTTTGTTTTAATGACAAAGACATTTTAGATAAAGACATTTAAAATTCCTACTTTTTACGTCTTTTGAACGTGTTTATGACGTCTTTGAGACATGCGTCAGAAGCTTAATGCATATACCATCTATATATGACGTCTATTTTTTTTCGAAGAAATTCCTGAACTGGTGCACATTCGTGCCATATAAGTTAAAGTGAAACCAAATATATTTAATTGTCTCATTCTAACTTAATTGCATTACTGATGTGCACCAGTTCAGGTAGTTCTTCAAAACGGAACACATGTATAAATGTTCTTTCAATGGCCACGTTCAGCAGAACGTTTATTTTGCAACTGTTGGAAGTTTTCTAAGCTAGCTCACATTTGTCCGATGACAAATATATTAAGACCGGTAGGACAAAATTAATTTAAGTAAATAAGTGAATATACCTGTATGTGCATGGATAAAATGATTTATTTTGTGCAATAATTAGTGCAATATAAAGTTAAATATTTCAAAAAAGGTTATTAAAGCTATTATATATATATAGATAAAACAAATTATAATTTTGAAAGGAAAAATTTAACAAATAGGTATTTTTGTTAATTGTAGAAACGTAAAAAATACGTTTCTTAAATCATAGTCCTTACGGTTATAAAACTATATATACGTTCAAAAGACGTATATGAAACTAATATGTGCTACCTGGAATAGCTTCTTCCAGAGATTTAAAGTATACAATAATTTTGTCCAATTATTTTTATGTATGACAGTATTTTACATATGCATAACAATGTTCCGACAGGCGCGTATATATACTTGATGGGTTTTTCTGTACCTTTAAAAGAAATGAGTTTTAAAAAGATATGATTTTATTTGACGTGAGTTCTTAATTTCCCGGAGAACAAAGTTTTTGCGAATCCCCACTTGATACCGTGAAGTATATAAGTCTGCTCAGGTATCACCACATTGCACATTAAAACGACAGTGCTGAAGTGGGGAAAGTCAAAGATGGGAAGTCCGAAAGGCTACATGACATCTGACGAAGTACAAAAGTATAATATATTGTCTATAATTGATGAGTTTAGTGAAGATTTAAAGGATGTACATGGAAAGTGTATGGACATTGGTTGTGGTTCTGGAAATATAACAAAAGATTTTTTGTTACCAAGTCTTGGCTCAAATGCACAAATAATTGGTAAAAGAATAATAAATTATAGAAATGTAATAACAAATCAACATTATTTAAGTAATTATTTAATTCTCTGATTTCGCGTTTTGTGAAGGTACGGATATTTCGGAGAGCATGATCAAATATGCGAATAAAACATTTAACGACGAAAAACAGCTTTACTTCGAAGTATTGGATATTCAAACTAAAAATCTGCCTGAGAAATATATTTCTGAATTTAATCATATATTTTCCTTTCACACTTTGCAATGGTGCAATGACATTCGGTAAGCAAGATATTATATAAAATATAATTAAAACTAAAATGTATTTCAATCCTTATTGATAAATAAGCCTTATCACTGAATTTCTTAAACAGTGTAAATTAATTTTTTCTTGCAAACATATTGTGCATGTGTGCTTCACTTTTTAAATAGAACAAACGTTTTAAATTTATGCATACAATATTATTTTATATTTTGAGGTCTTTATTGTTCATAATATTTCTTCACACACATATTTTTATAATATATGATAGATAATATAATAGCATAATTAGAAAAAGAAGCAATACACATAAGAGTGCAAAATATATGAATATATCACATGTTTTATATAAACATGCATTTTAAAAATATGCTATTGACAAATATTTTAATAAAAGTATGTGTTTTAAAAAAATTAATTACATTTATATGTTTTATTTAACAGACAAGCCTTTAAAAATATATATGAAATGCTACAACCCAATGGAACTATACTTTTGTATATAGTAGCATCTCAGGATGTGTTTGAAGTTCTCAGAATTTTGGAACAGGACATCCGCTTTGCACAATATATACCGGTATGTATATTATTAAATTTTAATTAATATTTGATTTGCTTTCTCATTATTCATTTTTATTACATGTTTTATTACTTTGCAAATTTGCACTGTAAATTGTTAGTTATTATTTTTATGTTTATATAGGATACGATGAAAAACGTTTTTCCGTTTTATGATTCAAATAATGCTTGCAAGGACTTAAAAGAATTACTTCAAAGTGTCGGATTTACAATTCACCATTGCAGTCTTCGGGAGGCGAGCTATTCTGAAGAAAAATCGAAACAGTTTTTGAGTAAGTTATATTAAAAATATGCAACAAGTAATAATTTTACGTTATACGATTATTAATACTTTCAAGAATTTTCTTTTCGCTATTTTATTTATTAAAATTATAATGTAACATTAATATTATTAGAAATTATATGTACGTTAATTTGATAATCATACATATATTTTTTTAACAGACTTGATAATATCCCTCTTAACATTTCTTGAACACATGCCACAAGATCTGGCAGAAGAATTCAAGAATACACTTACATCTGAATTTCTAAGAAGAAAAATTAACTATAAATCAATATATAATAATCAGGAACTTACATTAGATTTATATAAAATGTTATTAGTTTATGCACAAAAGATATAGTAGTCTATAACAATTGTATAAACATATATGCAGTCATAGAATAAAAAATCTATAGAAGACATTAGAATTTTTGTAGCACTAATTGTATTAACAGATACTTATGATTAATAAATAATTATTAATTAATAAATAGTTAATAAATTTATTCCACATCTTTTATCTAGATTGATATATGCATTTGAAATTAAATTCTAAAATATAAAATTTTTTATACACGATAATTACAATGTGTATTTGTATGTGTGTGAGAATTTCTTACATATTGTTTGAGAAAGAAATTTATAATAAGATTTATACAAATGTAAAATTTAATTTATGTGTTTATATATTTCTAAAGTATTGGGTCAATTTATAAATAAGGTCTGTGTTACTTAACAAATTGAAATTTTATATATTTAAAAAGCGTTAAAACAATATGAGTACTAATTCATAAATAATATACGTAATTACTTGCAGCAGATAAAATAATTACATATCGTGGATAATATTGGTTTCTTATAAAGGACATATTTTGTATTCAGTAATTATGTACAACAGAACTCTTATTTATGAATACAAAATTATTTACACATAGCAAAATATATCACCAAGATATCTGGAAGATATCTAAATAATAGAATATCTGATTGTGCAACACTTGTCGAGATATCATGAGAATATCTCAGAGACATCTCCGGGATTATAAAAAGCCATGATAATTTTATCTCAGATATGATATCTGATTCTGCATATATATCGGATATCTAAAAGCAGATATGTTATATACAACCCAAATAGCAAGAAGAAAAGAATTCTTTTTAAATTCTTGATTTATGAAATTAATTCTTCTTCCGTATTTATTCTCTGTTCTAAAATGATTTTTAAGAGTTCATAAGAAATTCATTTTTATGTCACCAATTCGTGCATGGGCTTTCCACGCGTGGAAAGTCGTAAACCGATTTTTTCCGGGGTCGATTTTTTGATGGGGAGATTTTTTCCGGAAACCAAAATGATGGTTACCCAACATGTCGATGCGCAGTATGGATCGGCGCAAAGCAGAATAATTAGTCAAGTTGACTTACTGGTTATATAGAAAAATAACTTTGTCCGCCAGTGATTAAACAGCAATTATTAATTTATTACTCGACTAACTGGCCCATATGTACAAAAGTATGCACTACGTTTCGGCTCACGGTTCGAGCTCTTTTCAAGTGCGGTCTATGTCATCGAAATGACTCGTCATCACCAAATTAATAAACATTCCTGCGTTCACAAGCATGTTCCAGCATGGCCATAAATAACAGGTGTTTCGTAATTACAAAAGTTAGCGTATGACAGATTCTCAGTTGCGACATGTTACTTGTATGCGAGTACTTCAGAGACACTGTTTATACTGTGTTAAAGCTCGAATCTGCTCGAGGCCGCGCGCAAATTCTTTGCGAAGCCATGATACCTATATCTGCCTTACAAAAAAATCTATAAAAAATTCCCAAATTTTCTGCGCAACTTCGGACCGGTCTTAAAATTTTTCTAATACTCCCCAAAATATTCCTCATAAATTTCAAAAAAATAGAAAATGGGGTTTTTAAGATATTCAAATTTTTTTGTGTTTTTTTTACTCTATTTGTTTAACAGTATTATTATAAAATTTTTGAGTAATTTTTTAAAAAAATATGATCAAAATAGCGTATTTTATGTTCAATGAATTTTTTTCTAAGACGTTGTCTAATAGGCAAAAAAATTCATTGAAAATTTTGCAGTCCTCATTTTGCGCAGGCTCTATTTCGGAAACGCTACATTTATTATAGAAACGCTCTTACATGGGTATAGTACTATATATATATATATATATATAGATAATTTTATTTCAATATTTATTTGATCATTAAGTTTACGAAAGGAATAGAAAATAATAGAGAATAAAATGTTGTCGTTTTTTTAACTTCATACTTCAGTTTAATTATAAACATGTAATTTATCTTATATGTCTAAAAATGTCTTTTTATTTCACAAGTATTTCGTATTAGATACTATATAAACATATAAAAATTATGTCCAGCTATTTTTCTATAGAATAATCATAATACATTATTGTACATTTTCGTGCTATTAATTTATTATAACTATTAATATACATACACATATATATAAATATAGGGAAGACCGGGGCTCGTTGGCACAAGAGGCAAGTTGGCAATGCGTTCCGTTTATGTATTTATAGCGAAAAGAAAAACAATGGAAAGGTTATCACAAAATATCTCTTATATGACATAGGTACTTTTCCTAAAGTTTTATTTTAATCAAATAAGTATTACAATAGAAAAAAAGAGGAAACGATGATTCAAGAGGTGGCAAGTAAATTTTCGAGCGTTTCAAAATATCATATTAATGTTCTTCAGCTTGAGAAATAAATCAAAGTGTGTGACATATCATTAGTTAAAAGAAAAGTTTCCGTTACTATACGACATGTTATTTTGACTATAACAACAGTAATTTATTATAATAAAATGACTGAAATAAAACGTATATAGGGATGGAGTATGTTGGCTCATATCACAAGACACGCTTAGCTGACTTGTTGTTGCCGCGCGTGTGAGACCTGTTTGAGCATGTGATTTTACTACTATACCTACAATGCTGATAGAAGCTAGATATATATTTATATTAATATTTTTATGTTGAAGAAAGCTACATCTAAAATAGTTTACAATTGTTTTTCTGCAACAGCATTTTGCTATTCGATCATTACAAAATAACTTTAAACGATACAATCTTTATCAAGAAGTACGTATCTGTTACCCGTTTTGTGTTTCTATTACGTTTTCATTAATTTAACATGGACTTTTGTCGCACAGCCAACTTACCCTACTATCGGGACAAGTAGACTGCAATGCAGCATGTTCGTATTTCACTTATTACAAAGAAACTATACAGTATACAGCAGCGTTCCTTGCATGAAAATGTAGAGGAAGGTTCTCTCTATCATATTATTATTGTTTAATCATGATAATTAGTTGTATAAAACTCAAATGCTGAAATTGTAAAAACGGTGCCAACGAGCCCCGGTCTCCCCTATATAATGTTACATGCATCTAGTCCAATGTATATCATAAAATATTTATGTACTGCGATATTAATTGTGCTACAAATGTCTTGTAAAGTAAGAAAATGTATAATAAGGAAAACGTAATTAATTTTTATTTCTTCAATGTATTGTACACAAAAGTGTCAGAATTACAAATAATCTATAATAAAATCAGTACTTACAAGAAAACCTCGCGAACTCGAAAACTCTGATTTTAATAAAACTTTCCACACATGTAGGGGGAGTAAAAGATGAATTTAGAAATTTTCTGTTGCTGCCCAAAAACGGTTCTAAAGGGTGAAACCACCCTTCATATGTAGAGCGGTTTTTGTTTTTCTCGATATATTTCGGAAAGTATTCGAGATATCAAAAAATGTTTCAAATAAAAGTTTTATGGTAAAAACATCTCTATTTAACTACATTAATAAAATTTTGAAAAAAATTTTTTTTTCTAATTTTTAATACAAATTTTGTTTAAAACATTATTTTCAAAAATATTATTAATGTTGTTGAATAGAGAAGATTTTACTATAAAACTTTTATGAGAAACATTTTTTGATATCTCAAATATTTTTCGAGATATATCGAGAAAGTAAAAACCGCTCTACATATGAGGAGTGGTTTCACCCCTTAAAACCGTTTTTGGGCAGCTACAAAAAATATCTATATTCATCTTTTTACTCCCCCTACATGTGTGCGAAGTTTTACTAAAATCAGAATTTTCGAGTTCGCGAGGTTTCCTTGTTAGTTCAAAAGACATCTTGTATGTCCGCTCCCCTCCTTTCCTCTTCTTCTTATCCTATATAACTCTATTTAAATAAAAAAAACCTGTAAAACAATTTAATGTAGGAGCTCTAAATTGCATGTGTTCCTTTTAATGTAGGGGTTACTATTTTATAGTTATTATTGCTATAATATTAGTAAATATAACCTTACACTGATTGTGAGAAAAAAATGGTTGCAGTTATCAAAACTTTATTATTTTTAATTGTCCTTATCGGATTATCACAGTGTGACGTTTGTAATTTCTTCTGATATTAGGTTTTTTTACCTTTATCAAGAAAAAATGTTGTATCATTGTCGAGAGATTAACAATTTCAAAGCACATCTTGTTTACTACAAGTGTTGACTACAGTAGTTTAGTTTACTACACGGAGAAAATTTTATATTGATTTATAATACAATTTTAAATTACATTTACTATTTTTTATATTATCAGTGGACCATTATGACTTTATAGAATAAATTATAGTACAACATGTTAAAATTCAAAACTAACACTTACCTAACACGTTTTATCATTTGCCATAGTAAAAATTCGTACACTGAGAGAAAAACTAAGATTTTTTTCTCATCAAAATAATCAGATATCCGTTTGAAATTAACAGACGAATATTATCAATCTTTTTTGAACAGCTAGGCTATAGCACCCGAAAATCCACTCTCTCAGCCGGTCACCCATCCAACTAGTATCCGCGTCCAACATTGCTTGACTTTGATGATCGAACACGCTAGCAGCGATCCTCTGACTCTGCTGCTTCTTTCTTTCTTATATTCGTATATATATAACACATCTTTATGGTGTTCAAAAATCTTGAAATTTATTAACTAGCAAATATTAAAACAACGCAACAACAATACAGTGATATACAATGAATACTAATTAATCTTGTCGAGCATGAACGATTTTGTCGAATAATTAAACTCGGCAGTCAAAGCTAGAAGCGTAATATACGCCATTTGATTTTTAACCGTTTTTAACTTTGATTTGATTCATTAAATAAAATCTTCACCTTGTGTCCAGATAGCGCCGTTGATATACGAATAAGATTTGTATATCAACACAATATAATATAATATTAAATATATTTTAAAATTAAATATGTAATAAAGTTAAAGGAAATAATGAGAACGCCTAAAGGTGCTACTTCCCAGGTAGCACATACACGTTTCAGAAATGTTTTATAAGCGTTTTTCCGAAACGTTTTCAATTTCTAGAAACATTTCTCATGAGTAAAAATGTCCATTCGAAAAACGTTCGATGGAACGTTTCTTTTCCGATAAAAAAACGTTTAAAAAATGTTATAAACACGTTCAAAAGATGTAAAAAGTAGGAATTTTAAATATCTTTACCCAGGTAGCATATATTAGTTTCATATACGTTTTTTGAACGTATACATAGTGTCATAACCGTAAAGAACCATTAAGAAACATTTGAACAAAAATGTTTTTGAAACCATCTTTTCTAAATGATTTAAAAAACATATTTTTTACGTTTCTACAGTTAACAAAAATACCTATTTGTTAAATTTTTCCTTTCAAAATTATAATTTGCTTAATCTATATAAATATATAAAATAGCTTTAGCTTAATAGCCTTTTTTGAAACATTTAAATTTATATTGCACTAATTATTGCACAAAATAAATCATTTTATCCATGCACATACATCCACTTATTTACTTAAATTAATTTTGTCCTACCGGTCTTAATCTATTTATCATCGGACAAATCTGAGTTAGCTTAGAAAACTTCCAACAGTTGCAAAATAAACGTTCTGCTGAATGTGGCCATTGAAAGAACATTTATACATGTGTTCCGTTTTGAAGAACTTCCTGAACTGGTGCATATCAGCAATGCAATTAAGTTAGAGTGAGACAAATATATTTTGTTTCACTTTAACTTATGACACGAATGTGCACTAGTTCAGGAATTTCTTCGAAAAAGAATAGACGTCATATATAGATGGTATATGGATATAGTTATTTGTGTAACAAGTGCGGGAAGTTGAGAATTGGACACGAGTGCGGAGTGGACGCACGAGCCGAAGGCGAGTGCGATCACCCGCACGAGTGTCCAATTCTCAACCCGCACGTGTTACACACCCTATTTTATATTACAAAGTGCGTGGAAAGTGGCCCATTGCGCGCGCGCATCATCTGTGCGACGAATGGCCAATTCCGCACACGAGTCGAAACAGTGCGGTAATGTTTACATTACCGCACTGTTTCGTAGAAAACAGTGCGGTAATGTAACATTACCGCACTGTTTCGACGAGTGTATGGAATTGGCCATTTGTCGCACAGATGGCGCGCGCGGAACGGCCTGTGTGGGGGTCGTAGGAATGATCTACTCAGGATTCCACACAACGTAAATATATTTTCACAAAAGGTATAAAGTCTTTTAATGCCGCGTACAGAAACAACGTGTGCTCGCACGAGTAGCTCGGAGAGAACAAGAGAGCGCTATCTCAAGCGTTCCTAAAGCGCTCGGTATCTAGACTCGCGGAGAGCGCGGTCCTACGGACGGCTTCTGATTGGACGGAGGTTCTCGACCAATAGCGTGGCTAGCGTCGCCACACTACCCCCCCCCTAGTGACTGAGCGGGTGGAGCGAAAGTGACGATCTTCTTGGCCTTGGGTCCTTGATAAACTCTTAGAGTTCCGGATGTGCTCGCTTGTTGGAAAGTGTCCAGTGGTTGGCTTCCCACCGTAGGCTCCTGCAAGGTATTGTTCTCAAGGTGAGCCGGTTTGACTCTGTCTATGGATACAGTGGTCGGCTGGCCCTTGATGGATACTTTGAAGACCTTGTCGCTTCGTTCTAGCACTGGATAGGGGCCTTCATACGGTGGCTGAAGTGACCTCCTAACAGCGTCGACTCTGATAAATACGTGGCTGCATGTGGCTAGATCCTTGAACAAAAAAACTTTCTCTTTTTGATGATGGATAGTAGGTTTAGGCCGGGCTACCTGTAGATACTCCCGTAGCTTCTGAGCGAAACAACTTGGGTCGGTAGGAACGTCCAGATCCAAGAAGAACTCTCCTGGGAGTGTGAGATTCTCTCCGTACAACATCTCTGCTGCAGAGGCCTTGATGTCCTCTTTAATGCTCGTTCGTAGACCAAGCATGATGGTCGGTAACAATTTGGTCCATTTTTGGCTGCCGTGACACATAATAGCTGCTTTGAGAGTCCGGTGCCATCGCTCTATTAACCCGTTCGCTGCTGGGTGGTATGCGGTGGTGCGTGACCTGAAACAGCCTAAAAGTTTTGTGAAAGAATCGAACAAGGCCGACTCAAATTGGCTTCCTCTGTCAGAAGTGATGGTTCTGGGTGAACCGTAGCGTGACACCCATGTGTTCCAGAAGGCGTCGACAATCTCGTCTGCTGAAGTACTCTTGATGGGTACGGCTTCTGGCCATCGTGAGTATCGGTCGATCATCGTAAGGCAATAGGTGTAGCCTTCCGAGGGTGGAAGAGGTCCGATTATGTCCACATGTACGTGCCTGAAGCGTGATGAAGGCACAGGGATGTGTTGAACTTCGGAGTGCACGTGCTTTGAAATCTTGTTGCGCTGGCAAGCTAGGCATGTACGGGCCCATCTGGTTATGTCCTTTGCCATGTTCGGCCACACGAATCTCTTCTGGATTAATTTCTTGGTGACGCGTCCGCTCGGATGAGCGCAGTTATGCACAACGTCAAAGGTACGACGACGCAGTGCTTTGGGTAAGTATGGACGAATATCCGGCGTTGAGACATCACAGTATACGACGTCTTCTGAATCGTCGATTCTAAGCTTCTTGAGTTTTAATGCGGAGTCTGATTCGAGGATGGCTTGTAACTCTTCGTCTTCTTTTTGAGCGTTTGCGATTTCTTGCGTGTCGGTGATGGTCGGCAGGTTTACCGCGTTGAGACGTGACAGGGCGTCTGCTACTTCATTGTCTGTTCCTTTGACAAACACGATTCTTGTTGTGTACTGTCCTATGAAATCGAGTTGTCTCCATTGTCGTGGTGATGCCTTATCCGAACGCTGCTGCATTGCGAAGGTGAGAGGTTTGTGATCTGTCCTCAGAATCAGATTTCGTCCTTCGATCCATGGTCTGAAGTGTTTCACTGCTTGGTATGCCGCCGTGAGCTCTCTGTCGTATGCGCTATATTTTCTCTGCGTCTCTGTAAATTTCCGAGAGAAAAAACCGAGAGGTTCCCAGATTCCGTCTCTCTTTTGCTCTAGAGTTGCGCCCATCGCGACGTCTGATGCGTCGGTGGTGAGAGCGAGATCGGCTCCTTCGCGCGGGTGCGCGAGCAAGGTGGCGTCGGCCAGAAGTTGCTTGGATCTGTTAAATGCTTCTACCGTTTCGGGCGTCCATGGCACAGGACGTTTGTCCTTGCGTTTGGCGTCCCGAATATATTCATTCAGCGGTGCTAGTATATGGGCTGCACCTTTACAGAAGCGTCGGTAGAAGTTTAAGATACCTAGAAAACGACGAAGTTCAGATATTGTTTGTGGTTGAGGATAATTTTGGATGATCTCTACGCGCTCAGGTAGTGGGCGTGATCCATTTTCGTCGATGAGGTATCCTAGGAAGGTAACGGAGGATTTTCCGAAATGGCACTTGGCGGGATTGATCGTGACGCCGTATTGTCGCAGTCTTTCAAACAGGATGCGGAGATGTTTGCGATGTTCTTCGTGATTTCTCGACGCGATGAGAATATCATCGAGGTATGCGAAACAAAAGTCTAGTCCGCGTAAAACTTCATCTATGAAGCGTTGAAACGACTGGCCGGCGTTCTTGAGACCGAAGGTCATCACTAAGAATTCAAATAGCCCGAAAGGAGTAATGATTGCGGTCTTAGGCTGATCTTCCGGCGCTATGGGTATCTGATAATATGCGCGTATCAAGTCTATTGTCGAGAAGACTGTACAACCGTTCAACCGATGTGAGAAATCAGCAATGTGGGCTATTGGGTACCTGTCGTCTTCGGTGACGCGGTTGAGGCCGCGATAGTCGCCGCATGCTCTCATATCACCGGACTTCTTCGGCACAAGGTGGAGCGGTGCTGCCCACGGGCTGCTGGAACGTCGGCAAATTCCTGCCGTGATCATGTCCTCGAATTCGGCCTTGGCGATCCGGTACTTCTCGGGTGTGAGTCTGCGCATTGGCTCTGCTACCGGCGGTCCTTTGGTGATGATGTGGTGTTGCACTCCGGTTCTCACGATCTTGTCTGTTTTATTAGGCGTAGCGATTTCCTGAAACTCTCGCAATAATTTGTTATAAGGATTGTCACCGTGGACTATACATACGCCTGAGGCCTTGCTACGGATAAGTTGGCACGGGCGTTGTAATCCCGTCACTCCGTCGACCAAGCGCTTCCTACTAAGGTCGACCAATAAACCGTAGTGCTTGAGAAAGTCAGCTCCAATGATGGGTTGGCTAACGTCAGCGACGAGGAAAACCCATTCAAAATCTCGGCGTAATCCTAGGGACAAGTGAACCTTCCGTCTTCCGTACGTGGAAATGACCGTGCCATTCGCTGCGAAGAGTTGAAGTTCTGATGGTTTCTGCCCGCGTGCTCTCCAAGACCTGGGAAGGACCGAGATATCGGCCCCAGTATCGATGAGAAACCTGGCGCCGGTTTCCTTGTCCTGGGCGATCAGGCGGTTTCCGCTGTAAGGACCATCGCACGCCGCCTCCTGCGGTGGCCCACTTAGTTTTCCGCTTTGTCAGCGTTTTTAATGGCAAGTGGCTTGACCCATGCACATGGTTCTGAGCAGTTTCTGGCGTTCCTTCCGAACTTAGCGTGGTAGAAGCAGTATTTGGATGACTGCGACTTATCTCGGGCACGTCCACGAGACTTGCTGCGCTCGCGTCGTTTCGGACGGGCTCGACGCCCTTCGCCTTTGTCTGCGACGAGACGCTGTAACTGTCGAGTAAGCTCGCTGATCGACGACATCAACGTGGGATCCGTAATTGATGTCGGGGTACCGACGGCTTCACCGGCTGCGACGGCTGCGATGGCAGGAACGGTTCTCTCCATGGCCTTGTCGGCCAATTCGGCCATTTTATCGAGAGCTACTCCCTCGACTACTGAAAGTAACTCCTGCACACGTGAAGGCATGCGCTGTAACCAAAGAGTCTGCAACAACTGCTCGTCAACAGAATTATTCGTAAGCCGTCGCATCTCGCGAAGAAGGTGGGTCGGTTTTCGGTCGCCTAATTCGACGTCGGTGAGCAGCTTCCTCCAACGTTTCTCGTCCGAGTCAGTGAGCCGGGAAATGAGCGTCTCTTTGAGTTTCTGATACTTATCCGAGACCGGCGGCGATTCTATTATATCCGCGATTTCGAGCATGGAGTCTTTGTCCAAATTATCTACGACTACGCAGAATTTGAGGTCGTCGGATCTAACGTTATGCGCGCGGAACTTGGCTTCGAGTTGCGTGAACCAGGTTTTCGCGTGGTCGCGCCAAAATGTGCACGTTTTAATCGCGGGAACGGCGAACGTTTGCGCCTGCGCGTCATCAAAAAGTGCGCGCGGGAAGGCCGTGCCGGCTCCCGTCTGGGCGTTGGCGCCCGGTAGCGTACCGTGTGCGCCGTGCTCGTTACCTTGGTCGTTGAGCCTAATCAGGGGTGTCTGGTTCTCTCCGACGTTGACATTTGCGTTGGCGTTGGTCTCGTTATGGCTGGGTGTACGGTCGACCGGCATGTTGAACATCTCTTTCGAGTGGGCTTCCGATGCTTCTATTTTGCGCTTGCAGGTCCCTCGAGGATCACGTCGGGGTCACCAATACGTGTGGGGGTCGTAGGA
Source organism: Temnothorax rugatulus (assembly GCA_035220575.1). Taxonomy (NCBI): domain Eukaryota; kingdom Metazoa; phylum Arthropoda; class Insecta; order Hymenoptera; family Formicidae; genus Temnothorax; species Temnothorax rugatulus. The sequence goes on along the minus strand of JASTWL010000514.1, from coordinate 222 downwards.
ATGATCTACTCAGGATTCCACACAACGTAAATATATTTTCACAAAAGGTATAAAGTCTTTTAATGCCGCGTACAGAAACAACGTGTGCTCGCACGAGTAGCTCGGAGAGAACAAGAGAGCGCTATCTCAAGCGTTCCTAAAGCGCTCGGTATCTAGACTCGCGGAGAGCGCGGTCCTACGGACGGCTTCTGATTGGACGGAGGTTCTCGACCAATAGCGTGG
>JASTWL010000513.1:0-127937 GCA_035220575.1 Temnothorax rugatulus | reverse complement strand
ATCTATATCAAAGCATCAAATACACGTACAAAAACACAAATTATGAGATAATCGGGATCATAAAAAGATCGTAAGAAATTACTTGTGAGTATCAGGACTTGTGAGATGTTCGCTCAATTTAACGGCGGCTTTTCTCTTGCATTCCGCGTGACCGACGGTACATGCCCATTTCGTGACATCTAGCCTTAACATCTTTGTGATATCGTCATCATTAGAATTTTCTTCGCATCCTATCTTCTGAAGAAGCCCATCGAAAATTCCTGATATGTATAACTAGATGAAATTCAGAGCACTGAGCAGAAATCACATATAATATATTATATAAACCGCACATATAACATCGTGTTATTTTTACATAATAGGAAAATTATTACATATTAACTCAATAAGCGTTAAACTTGCATACATAAGTGAATCTCGCGTTTTATTTAAAATTTTGTAAAAAATCGGTAACCTAACCTATGTTTACGCGAGCGTTACTTCTGTAGTAACTTATGATACGATAATTCCTCCGCGTAAACGAGAGACTTTATAGTAACTACGATGATATCGTATAAGTTGTTACAGAAGTAATACTCACGTAAACAACTACTATAATTTCTGTCACATGTACTTAGTCACGTATAAAAGAGTCACGGTGCGGTCTCGTTTCGCGTGTACTTGACGCGAGACACTACCGTGTCTCTTGATATACATTATATAATGTTAAACTTTTAAATAGAAAATACATTTGTTTTTTTTTTCACCGTGTCATTACCAAGATATTTCTACAATCTTTAGAATCATGATTTAGCATGTATATTATGTACTTACATACACTAATAACTGACAACGTTATCTCGCTGGTCGTACTTCGACGCAATTATTTTCTCTCGATAGACCGCTTCTCGGATATATCCACACTAATATATCTCAATGCACAAAAAATGAATTATATTGGCCTGTATATCAGTCGATCGATTTCTTAACACATCAGTTGACTTCTTAACACAACACTCAACGGCAAGGCGATTTCTTAAGTTTTTTCATTTGCTTTCCTCAGTTCAGGAAATCTTAACACAACACTCAACGGCAAAACGAGATTTCTTAGGTTTTTTCATTTGCTTTCCTCAGTTGAGGAAAAATTTCTTATCGTCAAAATAGGTTATAATAATAATGACTGACAGCACACTGTCCGCGCGAACGCACTGAGCGCAGTACGTACACGTACACTCTACCGGCAGGAATGCCTAGACATATACATATACATATACATGTACATATATGTCATACACATATCAAAATGTCCAGGCATTCCTGCCGGTCAGTGTACATATATCGATATATCGACTCGAATGGATTTACTCGCTGAGTCGATAATAAATAGCCATACTAGCGCCGCATGGTGTCAAAAATATGAACCAGACAAGATTTCTTGGGCGATGATGATGATGATGACGTTTCTTAAATCTTAAAATTCCAGATTTAGACTTTTCCATCGCAATATCTCCGCTCGTAGGGCACGTAGCGGAAAATGTTATAGGAGATACCCCCCCAATTCGAACCCCAAGCTATCGATCAAGCCTACTTAGAACTTGATCCGTTCACTCCTTATATGAGATCTCAACATCTCGAGTACTCGCAACCCGTCGCGTCGCGTAAAAGAGTCACGGTCGGTCTCGCTTTTCCTGTGATTTAAAAAAATTGAAAAAACTTTTTTGTGACTTGACGCGAGACACTACCGTGTCTCTTGATCGCATACAAAAGTCGTGTCAGAATGCGTACATTTGTCTAGATCGTTTTCTTTTAGTGTTAGCTAGTTTCGATTTTCTTTATTAATAGCCAATAGAGTATGTGAGGTTTTGGGAATTATAAATACATTTTTATTGTCGTACACCGGCAGGGGGGTTACTCGCAAAATTTCGTAATTGGGGTAGGTGATAATCAGGAAGGTTAGGATTGTCGCTTCTCTAAATTCCAATACTAAAGTTTCGAGTGGCATGTATATTATTTTGCTTTTAAACGGTTGGCGTGGACGCGTAACGTCTTTCGTTTTATTTTAATAGTATAGTTCACGTCGCTATGCTTTTCGAGGATTACGTACGGTCTGATCCATTGGGACTCGAGTTTTTTCGATCGTCCGCGTCGCTCTGTCTCGTCGTGTAGTAGTACCTTGTCACCTACTTTAAACATGTCCTTGTTACTTTTCTTGTTGAATGGTTGTGTTGCCTTGCTTAATTTTCTGCTGGCGTAGATGTTCGGCCGAACTTGGCCTACTGGCCCCTGAGAACGTACGGCTCCGGTGGCGAAATCTGATGCGTCCGTCGCCGCGCTCACATGCTCGGTCTGTAGTCGCTCGCGTAATCTTTTGCGTCGCACTGAAATAGGTTCGCGTTTTTCGGTCCCGTGTAACGTGAGTACGTCTGGTGTGTTACTTACCGGCTTCTCTTTTAGAGTTATGCGCGGTGTGGGTGCCTCTACTAATATTTTCACGCCGTTTAACTTGCTTATCGGGCATTCAAAATCTGTTGGCTCCACCAAACAGTGTCCGATGAATGCTCTTGGTGTCGGTTCTTTACCTTTTACGCTACCTACTCTGCTGCGGAGTGGTAGATTTATTTTATTATATGGTCGGAGTTTGAATGTAACTCTTCCGATGTGTACCTGCTTTGTGGCGTGTGAGATAACGGCCTTGCGCTTTGTGAGGAAATTATTCCCCAGTATCCCCTCATAATCGATAGGGAAATCGTCTTCTACCACGTACATAGTATGACGTATTTTCTGGCGTCCGATGTCTACGGTTGCTTTTATTCGTCCGAGAGTGTGGATCTTGTGTTGTAACCGGACGTTACCCTCCGGGACTGTGGGACACACGACCTATCACCCGGTCGCCACTCGGTTTCGCCTGTATCAACCGAGAAGGTATTCTGATTTCCTATTTCGATACGCTGATGGCACTTTATTAATCCCCCTTTCTGTTTCAGGTCGCCGCCTAGGATGCCCCGCTGCCGCTGCCTGCTGCCCCGGATCCTCACTTCACCGCATACCAGAACAACGATGGACAACGCTGGACTTCGCCGACGTCACAGGTAAGTAGGTAATTAGCACGCGTAATTAATCGAAACTTATTTTCAGCTTCTTGTCTCGGAAGGATCTTCACCGCCGCCGACTATTCCGGATCCTCGCTTCGTCGCATACCGGAAGTACGTGGGACACCCGATGGATCGTTCTCGAAAGACAAGGTACGTCGCAGGTAAGTATTTACTCGACACTGCGTATAATTTAACAACTTATCTTTATTCCAGATAGCTGTGCTTCTTTGCTTTACAATATTTCCACACACTTGTGCTTTGTTACGCAATCGCGTGTTACAATTCTCCGCACCCTCGTGCTTAATGCGTCGTGACGCGTGGTAATTGATTACCGCTCGCTTTCGTATCGCGAGTGAGTTTTACGCGATGGTACGCGGGCGTTCGCGGTTGTATTATACCGTGTATAACTATTAGTTCGTTCCGACTTCGTATTCGCGAGACACAATGACCGCGATTGTATTATACGTTGTACGCCGAAAACGAGTGTTCGCTACCACGGTATCCGAGAGACTGCCTCGAGTTACCGTGCTCTCGCGGCGTCCCCACCTCGGGATCGCTTCCCCTTCTCTCGGCCCTTACTGCGTCGCAGTAACTTTCCGTACCGGGCCGTGCCAGCTTTCACTTTTCTTGCCCCGTTTTTTCTGATGTTTGCGCGCTCGCGTTCACGCGCGTCCCGCGTGTCGCGCTTCCAGAACCGTCGATCCGCCGGTCTTTCTTGCGCGTCCGCTGCGCGCCTCCGCTCGCACGCACTTGTCGCAGTCACATCTCGCACTCGCATCGCGTCGCTTTACGCGCGCCGTTATGCGCCTCCGCGTGTCCTTGTCGCACGATAGTCAAGTGTCTACACGCTCGCGAACTTCCTACCGCGGTCCGCATACATGGGTCCTCTCGGACCCTGGGCCCCTGTCCTCGCCGTCTCGGTACCCCGTGGCCGGGGGTCGCCTCCGGTCGTCTGGGTCGTCCTCTGGGGTCCCTCCGAGGACGTTGCATGCGTCACCCTCCGCCGGACGCCCGTGGCTTCCGCATTCCCGCGGACACTCCGTGTCCGGGGCACAGCCTCTCCTGGCTGTCGGATAGCGCCTCCGCCTGCATGGGTGACCTTCTGGGGCTCCCCTCGTTGTTCCCCGACTCTGACTTCCCGGCTGGGACTGTCCCGTCGCGAGATCTCGCGGACACTATGTGTCCGGGCCATCTCCGTACCCCATTGTCGCAGACATGTGCCGGTCGTGCGGCTGGCCTTGGGAGGTGCCCTTGATCCTCCTCCGCTGGTTGTTTGCCCAGTGGGACCGTCGTGTCCCCCCTTTCCGCCGGACACTCCGTGTCCGGGCTATGTCAGGACCCCGTGGTCGCAGAAAGGTGCTGGTCGCGCGGATGGTCCAGGGCGGAGCCCGTGATCGTCCTCCGCCGGTTGTTTGCCCGGTGGGACCGCTGTGTCCCCCCTTTACGTCGGACATTACGTGTCCGGGCTATCTCGGCTCCCTGACGTCATAGCGCCACGCGGCTTGCGCGAGTGGTCTCCGGGGGGTTTCCCCGAAGGTGTCTTACCGTCCGCGTCGTTCTGTCATGCCCGCGAGTTATCGACCGCGGGACATTTTCGCGGTGCTAACTATGTGTCGGCGCATTATCGACCGCCATGGTAAAATACTCGCGGTCGGTAGTGCGGCGATTGTCTTACCTACTCCCGGCTTGCGGGCACGTGCAGACGATATATCTCTTCGTAACCGTCGCGACTCTACGTCTCCATGTTCGCGGCGCAACGAATGCAACATCGTATATGGGTACGCAATCTATACTTGTGCGCGGGATATGGCACGAAGATACCACCGGTGTCTCATTGAACGAAAACTCCATTTATTTGTTGACTGTGTCTCTGTACACACGGTGGCTCGGAGAAAAGAAACCCTATTACCTATTTGCTCACGCAACGCAGGAAAATATATTTAAACAGGCGCAACAGAACTATGTGTCACCGCGTGTGACATGGCGCAAAACATATAACGTAAATTACATTTATTTAATAAACCGCAAAAGAAAACTATGTCGCCCGTGTGACGCGGCGCAAACAAAACGTAACCTAAATCGCAAACTAAAATGTCTTTATATATACTTCTTCGCGCGTCCTCGTCACGTAACCGGGAACGATAATAACGATAATCGTAATAATGAGATGCGCTTATGGCGCCCTTCTCTCTAATCCCTGACGGGAGAGAAGTCAGTGTAGCGTGAGCGGGTGCTCACGCTTCGGAACGAGGCGTCCGAGGACGTCTCACTGAGTAGGAGGGGCATGTCCGGCCACACCTCCATCACCTCCGGCTCGCCCGCCGCCAGTGCTCGTCACACCTCCTCCTCCACGCTGGGTCTCCATGGACCCGGGCTTACCTGTGGGGCTGTAGTAACGCGTGTCAGCACGACACGCGGGCTACCGCGAGGGTCGACCTGCGGATATCGAGCGTGCGGTCGCAGTGTCATGTCACTCCGGTTAATGTCAGGCGTTTTTCTCGCACCATAGTGTCGCCTTTTAAATTTCCTACTTTTATTAGCGTCAGGATCGCTTTTGAGTCTAATAAGAAATTCGTCTTGCCGTTCTTAGCCTCTTGGATCGGCAGTGTTATCAGGTTTAAGGCATGTACGTTATGTTTCCCCGTTATCTGTGACACTTGATACTCCTCGGCGGCTCGTGTCTTATTTTTCTTTGGTTTGTCGTCTTTTTCGGTGCCGCTACTGGAGGAAGATTCATCGCTCGTTTCTCGCGATTTCTTCTTTCGTACCTTTAAACCATTTACTGGCGCCTTTTTGGGGGCGTCCGTTTTCGATCGGCTTAATCGTTCCGTGTTGGGTCGTCCGTTCAGCGACCAACATTCTTCTCTGATATGCCCTGCTTTTTTGCAGTATGTACATTCAATGGCATTTATTCCTCGTGGCTTCTCTGCCTTCGGCAAGGAGAATTTACTCGCGTATCGGCTCGTGCGGCAGTCTCGCCCGTAATGGCCTGTTTTTCCACATTTGTGACACTGTATCGCTTCATTCCCCGGATATCGCGCGTTTTCCGCGTCGAATTTAGTTTTGTTTGTCGTCTGTCCGTTCCGCGGGGAGGGGCCCTTCACCTTTTCCTCCGCACTAGCGCCGGTTATTGCTTCCTGCAAAGTTCGGTATCGCTGCGCTCTGACTATCATTTTAATGTCCTCGTGCAACCCTACTTGAAAATTATGTAGGGCTTGCATCTTGATGCTGTCGAGGATTGCCCTTTGCTGTTCCTGCGAATGGCCCTGGCCTTCTTCCATGGCCTCGTATAATTCTCGGGCTAGCTTTTCCACGCGTCGCCCGAATTCCTGCGCGCTCTCTCCCGGTTTTTGTCTTAGGGAGTTGAAGTCTAATTGCAGGTGGGTCATGCCGCGCTTGCCCAGATATTCTGACTCTAGCTCGCGCTTTAACTGTTCGAAATCGCGTATGTCGCGCGTGTCGAAGTCCGTCATGGCTTTTCCCTTTAATTTCGTGCACAGTATTGCTTCTAAAAGCATTGCTTCGTCCGCGGGCTGTATATTTTTCATCGCGTATGTGCTCGCATTTATGAATTCGCGGACGCGCTCTCGGGATTCTCCGTTTATTTCGGGAATCATGGCACGGGCTTTCTTTAGGCTGAGGAACCCGACGTTGTGTCCCGGTTGATTACGGACGTCGCTGTGCGTTCGCCCGTATGTGACGTCTAACGGACCCTGGCTGCGTAGGCGGCGGTCTCGTGCGTCGGAGCGATCGTATGTGGCGGATTCTAGTCGTCTTACGTGGTCCTGTATGTCGCGGATTGCGCGAAGGACTTCGGTAGAGCGGTCGAATTCCACGGCCGCGGCGTGGTTCATGCGATCTTGCATGTCGCGCATCATGTTTAAGATGTCGTTGATTACGGAGTCCTGGGCTCCTTGGCCGGCTCGTGCCGACTCAGGGGCTCGGTGTTGGTTCATTTCGGACGGTCGCTGGGCTTCCGATCTCAGACGGTTAATTTCTTCGTTCATTTGCTCGGGTGTTATGTCAACACGTGGCGCAATGGCCTGGGCAGCTCGTTGCTGGCTCATTTTGTTGGCCCGAGGGGTGTGATCCTCTTCGGTCGGGTCGAATACGTCGCTGTCGTAAGAGGTCAGGGAGAATTCTCCTCTTCCAGAGTTCTCGCTTTGCGTGTCGGCCGAGGTATCCGATCACCTACGGTTGGGGGCAGTCTGTGTGCGTCACTGTCGTGGTCGTCACTGTGTTCGTCACCGCTTTCGTTAGCTATATTATCTCGCGAATTTTCGTTCGCGTTACAGAGGCTAGCGTCTAAAAATTCAAATTCGCGTTCTACTATGATGTTGGGGTGTAACTCGAGCACCGACGTATTATCGTCGTCAAGTTGCGCGTCTAGGTTTCGTCGTACGCGGTCTAATTTGTTGTTCGTGAGTCGTGTGGCGCGAAAACGGTTTCGGATGCTATTTTCGATCGCTCGTTGCGCGCGCTCGCTCAGCACGAAGGACGCGTTGCTGACGGGAGGATGCCGGGATAAGTCGTCCGACATCTATCGGCGCTTACGCTTGTATTTCCTGTAATCGCGAAGTTTTCGTTCGGCGCTCGCGGTTATATTTCCTGTAATCGCGATGTTTTCTTTCGACGCTTGCGGGTATATCTCCGGTAATCGCGAGGTTTGTTTTCGACGCTCGCGGTCCGTTTCCCTATTTCTCGCACAGTTAATTATGAGTTGGAACGGACTTACAGTAACGCCGCGCTACGCATGGTGTCCGCTTTCCGCTGAGTCGTCGTCCGCTGCTCGGGCTGGCGAGTCCGTTCGGTAGGTCGTGGCCTTCTCCGGTGTCGCTGATAACACTCGTCGGCTGCTACCGTGGCTTCTCTCGCTCTGGATCTGGCCGGCTGTTCCTCTTCGGAATGCTCTACCGCCTTTCGATGATCCGCTCCTTTTGTAGGCGTAAGTCTGGCAGGATGTCCTCTCGTTCGGTTAGCGGATCCCACCGCTGCCACCAATTTGTTGTGCCGTACCTTGAATCTCAGGGTCGGCACTGGGTTCTTTGGATCCGCCGGAAGGAAGGAAGGAACACTCGCGAGATTCTTATTTCAATAACGTTTAATAAAGATATTATTTGAAAGAATACAAGGTATGTTCTTAACATCACTGCCCTGACTTGCGGGCCTAATTACCAGTATGATACATAATTAAGTGCGGACTATCGTAACGCGGTTCGTGCTCTCTATTTCTTGACTGCCCGCCGCTTCTCGGAAGGACGGGCTTTTATCGCTCGTATCTGTTTCCGCGTTGCTGACTTAGCTGTCAGCGCTTTTGCTTCCCGGGCGAGAGACCGGCCAAAGCCCGGAATGCCAGCTCAGGTGAGTTTGGCAATATTCGGGAGTCGCGCTGACAGCTAGGTGTCGCAATTTGGGCACGGCGACCTCCGCCTCACAACAATTTTTATTATGATACCATTATTCGATTTTTGGCAAGACGAGATGATATGTGGTATAGGCGTCGCGCTGTAGGTAGGTGTTGCGTTATTTCTGTTCAGTTGCGCCGTACGCTTAAAAATTTCCATTTGTGCATGCAGAGGAGAGGAGAGGCGACAGAAAGGGTAATGTAAGTAAGGCGAAAAGGTAGTAGCAAGACGAGCAGGGGAGGAGGAGGGAGGAAGCGTCGAGCGGTGTGAGCTGATTGTGAGAGGTATAGATCGGCCGCCGCGGGGCAGGAGGTGCGAAAAAGAGAGCTGAGGAAGAGAGGAGACAAGCGCGTGAGGGTGAAGATGTTTCTAGCTGATAGGGTAAGAGGGACGGTGGCGAAGAAGAGGAAAGGCAAAGAGCGAGGAGGGCACAGGGAGAGAAAGAAGCTGACAATGGAATCGGTGGTGAAGGTGGTGTTGTGAAGAAAGGTGATATGGGGCTAGGGGAAGAGAAGAAAGATGCAAAGAAGTATACGGGGCGGGTGGGTTAAGAAAAGAGCAGGGATGAGAATCTAATAGTTTATTAGTTACGGAAGGAGACAAAGGCAAAGAGACGGAAGGGCAGCAGAAAAAAGGATATATGAATATGAATATGATATATGAGTTGCAGCGAGGATCTAACGATGGAAGAGAGGAAAATGAGGTGGAGGATCGTGGACGGGGCGGTGAAACTGTAAAAGGCCTATATGGCCAGGCCGGGGTAGGAAAGATGCTAAAAGTTTGTACGGGAGGTTGGGTACGTCCCTACAAAACGCCCTTTTAGAACCCTTAGGGTAATAAAGTATTCTATCTATCTACTACGACATAATATGCGATAAAGGTTCAAGCAGAGGAAAAGATATCACGTCATCCGAAGTTCAAATGGCGTGTGCGCACAACAGTAGAAATTTTTACAGCATCTTTTCAGGGACGTACCCAACCTCCCGTGCAAACTTTTAGCATCTTTCCTACCCCGGCCTGGCCATATGGGCCTTTTACAGTCTCGTACCCTCCCTCCCTTCCTCGTCCTCTACCCTTTTATTCTCCACCTCACCGCCCCGTCCACGATCCTCCACCTCATTTTCCTCTCTTTCATCGTTAGGTCCTCGCTGCAACTCATATTCATATATCCTTTTCTCTGTTGCCCTTCCGTCTCTTTGCCTTCGTCTCCTTCTGTAACTAATAAACTATTAGATTCTCATCCCTGTTCTCTTCTTAACCCACCCGCCCCGTATACTTCTCTGCATATTTCTTCTCTTCCCCTAGCCCCATATCACCTTTCTTCACAACACCACCTTCACCACCGATTCCATTGTCAGCTTCTTTCTCTCCCTGTGCCCTCCTCGCTCTTTGCCTTTCCTCTTCTTCGCTACCGTCCCTCTCACCCTATCAGCTAGAAACATCTTCACCTTCACGCGCTTGTCTCCTCTCTTCCTCAGCTCTCTTATTCGCACCTCCTGCCCCGCGGCGGCCGATCTATACCTCTCACAATCAGCTCAAACCGCTCGACGCTTCCTCCCTCCTCCTCCCCTGCTCGTCTTGCTACTACCTTTTCGCCTTACTTACATTACCCTTTCTGTCGCCTCTCCTTTCCTCTTTCTACTTTCTTGCTAACCTCCTCTGCCATTCTCTCTGCCTCTTTCTTACCATACCGGAACGCATCTCTCTGACGCTCGATCCGCTCGATCATTCATCGATCGAACGAGCTAGCTCGTTACTATTTTCACTTCTCACATCCGCCGTTCGTCGGTATCACCTCTCTCGCATGCCGACTCGATCGATCTCACGATCGATTTTCTACTTTCTTGCTAACCTCCTCTGCCACTCTCTCTGTCTCTTTCTTACCATACCGGTACGCACTTCTCTATCACTCGATCCGTTCGATCCGCTCGATCATTCAATCGATCGATCGAGCCAACTCGCTACTACCCTCGCTTTTCTCACATCCGCCGTCCATCGGTATATCACCCCTCTCGCGTGCCGACTCGATCGATCTCACAATCGATTCCTCGCTGCCGCTCGCTCGAGTACCCGTTCCTTCTGCACTCAACACCTCAACTCACTCTGCACCTTTCCTACCTTCCCCCTCGCCGCGTCCTCCTTCTCATTCCTCTTTGTAATCCTAAACTCACTGTCAACTTTCCCCTTCTCCCTCAATTTCTGGCCGCTTCACCTCGATTCTATTCTCACATCCAATCCCACCGCCTCCTCTCAACTTCCTTCGCACCCTCCTTTAATCCTGCACCTCCACCCTTCCACACATCTCTGTTTTCGACCCTATTTCCACCTCTCCAAACTTTCCACCTGCTCCCCCGCCGAGGCTAGTGGGGGAATCCTTTTATGGCGTAGTATATATTGTAGTATGAGAAAATATGTACAAATGGAAATTTTTAAGCATACGGCGCAACTGAATAGAAATAACACACCACCTACCTACAGCGCGACACCTATACCACATATCATCTCGTCTTGCCAAAAATCGAATAATGTATCATAGTAAAAATATACATGGATGTATTTGGCATTCGACGCTCTTAAATTTTTGCGTTGGAAAAATTGTTATATTTGGCAAAAATAATAGGTGGGGGTGGGGTTAAATTAAAAAATTTGACAAATTTGAAAAATCTGATTACGCCATTGTAGAGAGCACAAAAAACCATAAACCTTTTGTATAAAACTCTTTTTCATACGCCTTATATTTTCGAAGATATTTGCTAAAAATTATAAAATCCGTTATTTTCGAGGGGTTGTTTCAACCCCTAAACGTCGAGATACGCAGTTAAAAAAAAATACGTGTCTAATATTTTTTGATGCTCTACAACATATCCAAAGCGCATCCAAATCGGTGAGGGACACTCCCGACCGTTCCCTTGAGACCTAAAGATCTGTTTCTGTTTGTTGAGAGCAAACCATTGGCTAACGAGATTAATAAAAAATGCTGTAGTTTCAATAGCATAATCATTAGTTCTTTTGGCTAACATTTTCAATCCGGCTTCAGTTCTTTTATTAAAAACTGATCGTGCAGTTAAAACTTTCATTTTTTTATACTGATCTTAACGGTGCAAGTAAGTTTCAATAAGTCTAAAGGCAATCTTTAGTTCAAAATTGTTCTCAAGGTTTATAAGTCTATCCAAATGTTGCAAGTGAACCTATAGATAGCTAAGATTTTCAGATTGACAAATGTCATGGGGCAAAGTAATAACTTTATTGCTATTTAGCATACAAGCAATATTTTTAAGAACGTGAACAGGGTCTGGAATAAAAAACAATTTATTTTCTGCCCTAATTGGATGTTGAACAGAAACATTGACATGATGTCTTGAGCAACCGACTTCAAAAGCATTCCACATAGCTCTATTATCCGTACCCATATCACTGATTATTGCATGAGCTTGTAAACCAATGCTTTCTGATTTCTCAATAATGTTTAGAACAATATTCTTCAATGCTGAACCAGTTGCATTTACTTTGCTTTCCTTATATTTTAAGTCAGTGGATTTAGTAAAGTAATAGGCCACGGTGTATTTCCAACGAGTTGTTAAGCCTGCCAGTAGAAATACTAAAACTTTATTGGCTATCCCGGAATGCGTAGGAAAAGTACAAGACCCAATAAACTGTTTACTACTTGGATCAAACATCTCATCCTTGATGGCCATCTCATCCATTACTATTACACAGTCTTTTTCGTGAGGTTGTAATTTTGTCATTTCACATTGCAGCATATGAAATATCTCCTCTAGAATATTACTATCAAATTGTATATGCTGCAACTTTCTCTGCAAAGTTCGTGCAGTAGAATAAATCGGAAGACGTTTCACAAAGCCTCATAACCATGAATTCCCCATTTAAATTTAAATTCCAAAGCATCTGTTATAGTTGCAAGACTCCATTTCACACCATTAGTGGACTTTCTACTTAAAGCTCTAATCTGATCTGGTCGTAATGTTGCGGACACACCTGCATGGCTTTTAAAATGATACTCTTGTAGTCTCTTTAAACGTTTCTTTTCATCGAAATATTTTTTTTAGTCACTGTTTCGAAATGGCAGGGAATTTTCTTGGAAGGAAGTCTGAGGTTTAGTCAAGCATGAATCTCGGATAGTGTAAATAGAGCTTTAATGTTTCGTCAGGTACATCGTAGACTAGACCTTAAGTTTAATTATGCTTATGCATAAGGGCACGGGATCTCTCAAAATCGACTAGAACATGAGCTTCATTTTCGCGGCTTGTTTAGTATCGAGTGGCCGATCAATCTGATTATTGATAAGATCGGCATCCTTTCCCGGAGTTCTCGGGGCCCGATCAAGGGGTAACTCCGGGATCACTGGGGAGGGCAGGGCCGGCTTGTCGGTCTTCTGCTCCCTGTTCCTCCTCTTCTTTGGCTCTCTCTGGGTACCGATGGTTCTCCAGGCGTCCGGAGGTAGCGGCCTCAAGGCCCGCGGATCACCCGGAGCTAGGCTCAGCCCTGGTGGACTGGTGAGTCTCCGGTGTGATTCGGGGAGGCTCACAGGTGTGAGCAGCCACCTCGGCTTAGGTGGAGGCGCAGGTTCTTCAGCCAACTGTGGTCTCCTGGAAGGGGAGGGCCTCCTGGCTCGCCTCCTCGGTCGGTGACGTCGTCTTCCTCGACTGGAGCCTCGTGTAGAGCGGCCTTTAACCTCAACCATCACTGAGCGAACCAGTGGCGTTCGACAGGTGGGAGAGGCGTTCAACAGAAGGTGTCGTAAGTCAACCCTCGCTCTTCGCTCCGGGGAGCTGGTGGATTCTGCTCGCTCCAGGATGGAGCGGGATTCACACTGGTTGCTCTCGATCGCTGTTTCCTCCACACCCGGCTTGTGTAATGTCACGGGGGAGAAATAACTGCGAGAGAGAACTCGTCCTTATGGGCAAGCTTGCCCTTATATTCCTTTCGTGTTGATATTTGAACTCGCGAAAGTCAGCCGCCCCGCGGCGACATATGTTACTCGCGTTCGCGGTGCGGGGCGGTGCGCGGTGTCGCGCGCGCCCTACTTGGCGGGCGAGAGCGCGTAGAACGGACTGTCGCGCTCGCAGGCATGCCGTTCGGACTCCGGATCCGAACAGTCACTTTATACAGTTTTGTAATATTTTGCAAACTGAGATCCGTTGCAGCAATTTGTTTTTTAGACTTTCTATTATATTATTATTTTCTTCAAGTTCTTTCTGGAAAAGAACAGAAAAATCCTTTACCTGATTATTGCAATCATTGTCGGAATCTTTTTGTGCCACTGATACCGTCATGTCCTCTTGCAATAAAGCCGATGATGCAGTTAGTTCTTTTAACAATGCTTCTTCTGTTTGCAAAGTTTCTTGGCTGTCCAGTACATCAGCAGTGGTTGCATCCAACTAAAAAAGAATGCATAAACAAATATATACAAAAGGTCGACCACAATTTCAAACAAACCTGGAAAAGAAAAGAAAAATCCTTTACCTGAATATTGCAATCATTGTCGGAATCTTTTTGTGCCACTGATACTGTCATGTCCTCTTGCAATAAAGCCGATGATGCAGTTAGTCTACTCGTCAACAATGGATGTTTGGTTGGTGGCGTTGAACAAGATATATTCATTATCGATGGTTTTCATTGCATGTGTGACATCACTATGTTCATCTTTCAAACATCTTATACTCAGCTGTAATTCTTCCCCTTTATGAGTATTTCCTACTTTTAAACAGTCCTGTACCTGCTGGAAGGATGTATTGATCAGAAAAAAAAATTATTTTTACAAACACTATGGCTGCGTTCCAATATTCTCACTGCCAGTACTGAAAATCTATAGTTTCCGTTACGTATAGGGTAGAGCGGGGTCAAAAGTAACGCGGGGCGAAAGTAACAACTCAAATATCTATAGTTATAGGCATAAATGCGCATGCACACGTCTACAATACCCAGGTCGCAGACGTTCTGAGATACGTTATAGCTTGTTCAGCTTCATCCGTTAACCAACAGACGCATAGATATATAGATATATAGTGCGACGCTTTTTCCTCCGGTCTCGCTATCCCGAGGAGGGCTATCGTGGATTAACTTACCGATGTACCAACTCTCACTTAATCTGGGCGCCAGGCGCGACTATGCACGCCACCGAACACAATACTACGATTAATTTATTCGCGAATTTGCCCGAAGACTCAGGGCTGGGCTTTTGGCTGGCGGGAATTTGGAGCGGGGCGATACGCAATTAGAGCACACACAGAAATAACAGAGAAATAATATATTTGAAAGAAAAGAAAACAAAGAGAATATATTAGAGATAGAAGTGTAAACAGAGGTAGAAGAGATATGCGAAATCAATCGGAATATTTACGGTAGCGCGAGACTTAAGAACTAAGATGAGGTAACGGACGCGAATACTTAGAGACTATCGCAAGACGGCGAACGCGAATATGTCGCCGGACGACAAACACAAATATCTGACGAACGCGACTGCTTAGCGCGATATTAACGCGAACATTCAACGAACGCGACTGCTTAGAAAGCGCAAAATTTTAACGCGAATACGTAGAAGCTAACGCAAATCACCCGCAATAACATAACTCAAAGAAGCCGACGCCATTGATATGCCGGCTGCTCAGATTACCGCGATAGAACATACCTCGAAGGTACCGACGCAATTAACGAATTCTCATCGCGAGTTTGACTCGACGATTCCGCACGGACGAATACTCTACAACGCGACACAATTCAGTACGCTATAACACGACATATACAACGCGGCCGCATGCCACGTACACGAAACCTGGGTGACTTTCGGTGGTGGCACTCGGGCGTTTACGATCCCGCGGTCAGCCACGCGAATCCCGTCTCGCACGAAGTCCGGCGATTCCGCGGTACCACGCCGATTCCGGCGACCGCTGCCCACGCCAATTAACGGTCTCCGCAGCCCGAATGCGTAGCGTCACAATAACGGGGTCGAGTGCCCTTCAAAATACATAACCACTCGACAACCGCTTAACACGATTATTACCGCGATCTTCCCGGCGCGACTCCCGTCGTCACGCGCCGCCCGATCGCGTACAACACACGAGACGACACACTAACGAAACGAACGCGTATGACTGTCGACCGCGGCGGAATTCCCGGGGAGGGTCCCCTTCGGTCTCTACCTACTTGAAGTTCTGCTGTCGGCGAGGCCCCGGCGAGGATTCCGATACGATCCTCTCACTATGAACTCTACTGACGGTACCGACATACGACCGGTAACTCTACACACATCCGGAGCCGACCCCTCGAGCAGAACGTGCGATTTACCGCAAAGACGCCAGGGTTGTAACCTTACAATAGGCATCGGCCGATGCTCTTTATGTCCGGATGGTCCGCCTCGAGGCTGGTGATGCGTCCCTCTCCACAGCTGGCACGACAGTGCCGGGACGATGGCGTGTCGGGCTAGCGCCGGCTCCCCGCGCCTGCGCACTCGGTGCGTTACGCCCGCGCTCGCCAATCCGAGCGCCTTCCCTGGCTGTTCGCGCTGGTGTTCCTCCTCGGCGCCTCCACTGCTGCGACGCTGTTGCTCGCGCCTCCACCTCGGCGCAGCCTTTTCAAACGAGTCCGGCTGTCCGGGCCGCGACTCATAGCTCGGCGCAACGAGTGCCTGGCTGGCCGGGCCATGCATGGCCACGTCGCCGGCAACTCTTGGGGGCGATGGTCGTGAGGACGGGCCCTTCCTCGTGCCGTTCCGTCCGCCCTGGCCCCTCGGGCATTATCTCAGGGCGTCCCCCGAGCGTCTGCGGTTGTCACTGGCCGATGGTGCCGAGCGCGGGGTCGAATCTCCATGGGCGCCCGCCGTGGCTAACGGGGAGGCCCGGACGCGGCCCGACCTACAGCCACGTCTCCCAGCCGTCTCCTTGTCCTCTTAATTTCTCTCGTTGCGGCTCATGGCCGTTACAAATGTGCTCCGGTCATCCCTGGCAATCTTTCCTACGAACTTAAGTACTAAAATTAATCTAACGTTAGGACCCTTCCCCGCTCCGCGCGAGGGAGCATCCCCGAATTCCCCTCGGCCGAGCCCGTCCGGAAAGTGGACGCGACTTGTCACGTCACAATAGATATATAGATATATAGATATAGATATTAAATATTTTTGAGTTGTTACTTTCGCCCCGCGTTACTTTTGACCCCGCTCTACCCTACTATAGATTTTCAGTACTGGCAGTGAATATCGGAACGCAGCATATATGATATTTTGACACAAAAATGATAAAATCGAGAGAATACTTACTTCATCACAAGTTAATACTTTTAAGCAGTATGCAGGTTCATTCTCTTTTTCTTTACCACCTATAATAGGGATATTTGTTACATCTTTCAAGCATTGTGCGGTTTGTCGAAATACTATACTTCGTATAGTTTGCGTATTACAATAATTTTCACTATCTTCAATTTCCTCTACACTTGCAATGAGGGAATAGCAGATGTTTTCAGCCTTCGAAAAATTCCATTTCCTCTTGTGTCCTCCACATAGTCCTCAGGAACAAAGTGCAATTGCAACGACATGTGCAAATAGACAATACATGATAAACATACATCTGAGGGCATGTTTCAATATTTTATGAATCCTACAAAATACCTCACAAACTCTGCTGTTACATTTCAGACTCCACCCGGGACGTTTACGAGCTACCCAAGCTACCTACGCATTTCGATGTTTCACATTCTTCGTAGGAAATTTATGCATACATAGTCCTTTTTCCGTTGTTGTACAACCAAATACCTCACACACTTTTACCATCTTTATTCACAAACTCTTGATTTCTGTAAAGACGACGAATGTAATAAGTTTATAAAAATATTCAAAAATATGATCACATTCTACCTCAATTAGTTACAAGTAAACAAAAATATTACTGATTATTGTATGATATAACTCTCATCCACACAAAATGCATATATTTATGATGTGCCAAAAACTTCACAAATGTCTACAATTCTTTTCTTAATAATATTAAAAATATATTAATCTTTTTCACTCACCTAACCTGATGTAACACGTTACTTTGCACACCTGCATACGGAATCAGCTGCGAGCCCGATAGC
Source organism: Temnothorax rugatulus (assembly GCA_035220575.1). Lineage (NCBI taxonomy): Eukaryota > Metazoa > Arthropoda > Insecta > Hymenoptera > Formicidae > Temnothorax > Temnothorax rugatulus. Next base: position 110,374 of record JASTWL010000513.1, on the reverse strand, counting down.
CTCGGTTTTGATTGATGCCGCGGTCAGCCAATCAGCAAGCGTGCCCTCAATGTCGCTTCTCTGATTATCTAGGCCTCTACCCGCACCCACCGCCAATGATCAATATTAATGAAGCCCGGTATTATGTAATCCATACGCGGCTGTAAGATAGACATTAAAAATATTATTTTTTCTTAAAACACGCGCGCGCATGCACAAAAGAAAAAGAAATAATAAAAATAATAACAATGGAATAAATAACTAAATTCGCCAGTACGTAGATAAAAATAAATTCAAAATTAAGCGACCCAACTGGCAGTTCCTATTTAATCTGACTCACGACGTTTCCACCACAATTTGGTCCTTCTCAAGTGAGATATTATACATAATTAAATACGCAGCAATACATCATGCGTCGCCAGACGTTGTATCCAAGCTACATCGTGCGAACGCCACGCTAGAAACGAATATGTCAATATGAATATGTCGAGTATAAAAGCGGGAGACATATCGGAGGTAAATCGTAAAAACTTACATGTTAGGTGCGTTAAAAAAATAAAATTATAAAATTCTAAAAGTCGCAAATGTAAATTGTGAAGAAAATTAGACTGCCCATTTTCTCCACTAGATCCGTCCCGTGCCATATTCAAAGTCACAATGATATGAATTATACACAATGACAAATTACAATAAGATGTGTTCCGAAAGTACCGTATGACAGACCAAATCATACACTAAATTAACGTGTTCTAAAATACTACAAAAACAGACCGAACTCCGTTACATGTTATACGGCCTCGATAACTCGATCATATATCGTGGCAAATTCTCCGTATCTTTCTGGAGGTTGACAGTGCATTTGCATTTCTTGATGAAAAACATTTCGGAAATCTCTCTTTTTTTTAAATGGTTTTCCTTATATAGCGGATTGAGCCAATCGAAATCGTGGTTTTGAGTGAGACGATGTTTAGTTACAACCGAATGATTACACAGCCCCACAAAAAAAAAATTTTTTTGTCCGGCGGACCGGACTAGTCAATTCTTACGTATTTTGGGTCGCTGAATCCGAATCCGAGGTCAGAATTCAAAAATTGATTCGTGTTTTTTCCAACTGCACAAGTCGCGCATTTTCGTGTCCATCTGCACAGGTCGCGCATTTTGGTGTCCAACTGCACAAGTCGCGCATTTTCCTGTCCATATGCACAGGTCGCGCATATCGGTGTCCAACTGCACAAGTCGCACATTTTCGTGTCCATCTGCACAGGTCGCGCATTTCGGTGTCGAACTGCACAGGTCGCGCATTTCGGTGTCCAACTGCACAAGTCGCGCATTTTCGTGTCCATCTGCACAGATCGCGCATTTTGGTGTCCAACTGCAGAGGCCGCATTTTTTACGGTGTCCAACTGCACAGGCCGTATTTTTTACGGTGTCCAAATAAACGGTGTCCAAATGACCGTGTCCAAATGAACGGTGTCCAAATGTACCGTGTCCAAGTGCAGGCCACTCCAAAAAAAGGAGGATGTTAAAAAAGAGCCGATTTTCGTCCAAAAAGGTGTAAATAAAAGAAATAGTGTTTTTTGTAGATTTTGATCTTCTGAATACGATAAAGCTATTAAAAAGTTCGTGGCGCTGGGAGAACACCTCGAAAATTGAGCATAAACGTGATGTATTTACAGAAATTTGGATGATATATACCATATTATAAAATATACTGGTGAAAGATTTTTTAGGGAAAGGGAGAAGGGAGAAGAAAGAGTGTTTTGTGTGCGTGCGGCGTGTGTGTGTGTGTGTGCGTGTGTGCGTGTGTGTGTGTGTGCGTGCGTGTGTGTGCGTGTGTGTGCGAGCGCGGGTGCGTGTGCGGGTGCGGGTGCGGCTGCGGGTGTGCGCGTGTGTGTGCGCGGGTGTGTGTGTGTGCGGATATGTGCGCGTGTGTGTGTGCGTGTGTGTGTAGGTGCGCGGGTGTAGGTGCGGGTGCGTATACGGGTACGGCGCACACCCGCGCACACGCGCACACACACGCGCACACCAGCACACACCCGTACCCGCAAACGCACTCGCACCCGCACCCGCACCCGCACCCGCACCCGCACTCGCACCCGCACCCGCACCCGCACCCGCACCCGCACCCGCACCCGCACCCGCACCCGCACCCGCACCCGCACCCGAACACACCCGCGCACGCACACACGCACACACACGCACACGCACACACACACACACACACACACACACACACACACACGCACACGCACGCACGCACACAAAACACTCTTTCTTCCCCCTTTTCCCTCTCCCTAAAAAATCTTTCACTAGTACATTTTATGATATAGCATATATCATCCGAATTTCTATAAATACATCACGTTTATGCTCAATTTTCGAGGTGTTCTCCAAGCACCACGAACTTTTTAATAGCTTTATCGTATTCAGAAGATCAAAATCCACAAAAAACACTATTTCTTTTACTTACACCTTTTTGGGCGAAAATCGGTCCTTTTTTAACGTCTTCCTTTTTTTGCACTTTATTTAACTTACTAAAATATATTTAAATCACTTCTGTGACCGCATTTTGATGTTATACTTTTTCTCTTTCTTTGATGTTATACTTTTGGTCTTTCTTCAAATGTTTATTTAAATTTTCACAGATTTTCCGCTATTTTTCTCGATTATTTAAAAATCTAGACGTGATGGAGCAAAACGGTTTACGAATTCGGATTCAGTGACACAAAATCTATAAGAAACACCTACTCTGATCCCAGTTGATTTTCCAAAAAATTTTTTTGTGGTCCTGTGTAATCTTCTACTTACCGTTGCATCTTGCAAACGCGGGTGGATACTCTGAACCGCTATCGAATAAAATGAGAAGCGGGGATGTGCATGAATCATCTCAGACATATTATATTATATGAAAATGACACCTTTTTGAAGAACACATCGCAACGCGTCTCACGATGACTTTATCGAACACGTGCAAAACTGTAAACTTTACAAATAGCGCCGATGTATGGCTGCTGTAGTTATACAATCAACTGCTATTGAACAGCTTTTTTTTTTTTTTTTTGACGAGGGGAAAACCCGTTATGGGTACCCCCACCCTCGGGGCGGGGCGGGCGGTTATTGTGACCGAACACGGAGGTATGGAGGCTCGGTTCGCGCGATGTGTCCTATAACACACGGTCGCCACTCGGTTTCACCCGCCAACCGAGAAGGTAGGTATTGATTTTCCGAAATGTCTCTAAGTTTATTAATTCTCTTTTATTTTCAGGTTCTCCCCTATCGTCGCTGCTGTGGACTCCCGGATCATCGCCGTTGCTGCATACCAGGATCGCCGAGGGACTTCGAGGGATCGCCGCTGGATGGTAAGTATCAGGTAAGTAAACTTGAGTATTTCTTCGTATTCAATATAATGATGAAATATTTATTCAGTTTCATCAATACTGCGCCTTGTTCTGTTCGCAGGCGTTGGTGGAATGATGTACAAGTGATACAATTGTTTCGCGTTATCGATGGTAAGCTATTTCCGTTACAATCAATAAATTCGTTTTATTACGCAGTGCTGCCGCTTCTACTACTCCCAACGAACATGCAATTGCTGCTTCCTACTCGTAGATGTACTCGGTGTGCCTGTTGGCTGACACCTATGGCCTTCGCTATCGGTGGTACGTTAAATTCGTTAAATCGCATTAAATCGCAAAAGTGTGCCGTACTGACGTTTATTTAGGTCCCTAACAATAATCAGGCATGGATATTTATTGTTAGATACCAATGGTATACAAGATGGCTGACCACTATGCACCTCGCTGACGGTGGTAAGTTAATTTCCTTAAAACGCAATAAATCGCAAAAGTGTGCTGTACTGACGTTTATTTAGGTCCTTAACAATAGTCAGGCATGGGTATTTATTGTTAAACACCAATGGTATGCAAGATGGTTGACCACTATGCACCTCGCTGACGGTGGTAAGTTAATTTCCTTAAAACGCAAGAAATCGCAAAGGTGTGCCGTACTGACGTTTATTAGGTCCTTAATTATAGTCAGGCATGGGTATTTATTGTTCTAACACCAATGGTATACAAGATGGCTGACCACTATGCACCTCGCTGACGGTGGTAAGTTAATTTCCTTAAAACGCAATAAATCGCAAAAGTGTGCCGTACTGACGTTTATTTAGGTCCCTAATAATAGTCAGGACTGGGTATTATTGTTAATTACCGACGGCGTAGCAAGGATGGCTGACCACTATGCACCTCGCTGACGGTGATAAGTTAATTTCCTTAAAACGCAATGAATCGCAAAAGTGTGCCGTACTGACGTTTATTTAGGTCCTTAATAATAGTCAGGCGTGGGTATTTATTGTTAATTACCGACGGCGTGCAAGGTGGCTGACCACTCCCACGATCACTGACTGCGGTACGCTAATTTCGCTAATTCACGTTAAATCATGAAAACTCGCCGCACTGATGTTTAATTTACTCGCGAATAACGTTCAGACGCGATTCTAATTTCGCTACGCGATTCCGTTCTCGAGATGGCTGACCACTATGACCTTTCTTGCCCTTGGTCACGGAACTTCGTTAATTTGCAATAATTCACGAAAACTCGCCGTACTGACTCTTAATTTGCTTGTTAACAACAATCAGGCGCGATTACAAATTCGCTACGCGGTTCCGTTCGCAAGATGGCTGACCAGTGTGACCTTTCTTAACCTTGGTCACGAAACTTCGTTAATATGCGATAAATTCGGAATATTCACCGTGCTGATGCCTAATCCACTCCCCAGCAACAATCAGGCTTGATTATTTATGCAATTATGCCGTTGGTTCGCAAGATGGCTGACACTTGACTTTCACCGACCTTGGTCCGTGAAAATGCGTAATTCTCAATTTCTCGGGTTTTCACTTTAATAAACCGATCAATCGCACTCACTTGAATAATCAGGCGTGATTATTTATCCACTTATAACTACGCTTCACGATATACGTGATACATTAATCGACAAGCACAAGTGCCCTTTCGCCAAATGGCTCACAAGCAATTTTCGGTGACGCAGCACCGTTTCGCCGATGTATGACGAACAATAACGCGTTTCGCGGGCGTTCCCGTTTGTTTCGGATGTCGAGGTAAGCAATTTCGCGCACTAGCAACGCATTCGCGAGAATACGGATATGTCACGGAATTTTTCCCCACCGCCACGACGATCCACGAGAGACTGCCTCGAGCGGCGTAGCTCTCCGCAGCTCCCCACCATTGCCCGACGGCCCCCACTCCGCGGCCATACTACGTTGCGGTACCAGACCGTGCCGGCTCTCGCCTTCTCGAACGCTCCCGAATGCTCTCGAAGGTTCTCGAACGTTCTGGAACGTTCCGGAACGCTCCCACGGAAATTTCCACCGCGGGTACCCTATTCGCGTCTCTCTCTACACGCGCCCGGACAGTGGTTTCGCAACTCCGGTAATTTTCGCTTGCCGACGGCGCCGATTCGCACGCACCGTAGCTTTTGGCCTCCTAATGAGGCATCCGGGCGACTTCCTCGTGGAAGACGTCCGGGTGACCTGCACCACGTCGGATTTCGACGCCGACCCCCCCTGACCGTTACTGGGGCCCCGGGGAACACGTTTCGACGTCCCTTCCCCGGAGATGATGCGCCGTTCGCGTAATCGCGGACCGGTCCGCTAACTTGGGTACCCGTACCCGGAGCTCGACGCCGACCCCCTCTGACGACTTGTCGGAACTCCCTCGTGCGTCAGGGATACCTATTTCCCGGCGATGACGCGTGGTTCCGGATTTAGCTGACCACTGGACATATCGACCTCGCGTCAGAGACCTACTTTACCGCGGTTCCCGCGTGGTTCCCGATCTCGCGTCCGGGCCCTCGGATTTCAACGCCGCCCGGCCCTGATTTCTTCTGGGGCTTCGTTTATGTGTCAGGGGCCCCTTTTCCGCGCCTCGCGCCATTATTTACCGACTTCCCGGACCCACTCTCCGGTTTCGATCGCGTCCCGAGGACGCTGTGCGCGCCACTCGATTTCGAAGATTATGTGTGGCCCTTGCCGTGCCTCCCGCTATATACGTGGGCTCCGCCGCGGGGAATAGATAAAAAAAAAATAAAAGGAACCGAAAATACTCGCAAAGGCCTAACTCAAAATAATTGCGGAACCGTCGCGCTCGGGCCTTATGCACCCGGCGTTGCTATTTAACTTAACTATTGCCAACGGGCATATCCTTATCTCTAACTTACGTCTAGTCTTGCGCCGGGCGGGTCTCGCGCGTCACCGCCCTCGGAGCGCCGGATGCTCACATGAGCGGGGAATCCTCGCCGGACTCGGGACTCCTGAAGCTGTCGTCTGACAGCTGCTCCTCCGGTCGCATGGGGCCGTCACCTACCGGGGCTGTTTCCCGCGCCCCTCCGATTGCCGCGGGCTCCTGCCTCTCCACGGGCGCCTGTGGGGACTCAAGAGACGGCATGTCCGCCGCCGCGCGCGTCTTACCTTCGTCGGCCCTGTTGGTCCGTTGGGCCGACAGTTGTCGTAGCTCGTGCTCTGGCAGCCGCTCGACGAGCACCTCCAACGACCTGGCGTCAAGCATGCGTGAGCGGTAGGTGTGCGGTCGCAATGTCGGAGTCACACCGACTAAAAAACCCCACGGTTGTCCCTCTCGGTGCGTTCTAACCCCGCAGTCCATAAAGTATGAGTCGCGAGGGAGGAGGGCTGACGGGAAGCGCAATGATATCGTCCGCCAGTTACCCCCACACCTAGGGACCCTCCCGCACCAGACTCAACCGTTGAGTCCTAACCTGTGCGGATGGAGGGGACAACCTCTCCATCCAGCACCTCCCCTTCGGAGTTGCACGCCGCCCCCGCGGTCGGAGGCGGCTGATGCACGGGCACGCGGCTTTCCCCGCCCCCGAGCGAGAGGGGGGAGGAGTGACCGCCACCGAGGTGATGGGCTCCTCCCCCCCTCGCGCCCTCACGTAGAGGGCAGGTAGAACCAGAACTCAGGAGTATCGGAGGACCGCGGCATGCCACCCGCCGCGTGCGGGTTTTCCTTCCCTCATCCCCCTCCGCCCCCGGGCCGCAGCCCCACCCTCTATGGTTCGCGGAGAGAGGCACCCGTGGCGGGCCCCCGTAGAGAAACCCGCCCCAGCCATCTCACCGCGGACTAGATTGCCCACCAGTCGGCCGGCGAGCCTCAAGCTCGCCGACCGACCGGTCGGCCAGCGAGCGGCGGAGGCAGGCCCAAAAGCCAAACCCCCGCCACCCACCCCCTCACGCGGTCTAAGACCGCCCGGGGGGAGGAGGAGCCACCACCCGAGAGTTCCCTCCCGGGTCTGGCGGGGGCCCTCGTCCCCCCACTCTCCTGCTGTCCGCGCACTCCACCCCTCCCAGCCAGTGCCCAGCCGGCACTCCCGAGTCCGCACATAGCGGACACCTCGGGTTAGCCGGCAGAGGCTGGCCCGGTGGCCCCCCTATCCGCATCGGTAACACCGACCGGAGCGGTCCACCAGGGAGGTGCACCCTAAGGGGTGTGCCCCACCTCGAGGCACCTGAAGCACCTCAAGGGGCGGGGGCGCAACAGCTCGACGCGGGCCTTAATCCACCCCACGACGAGCCCGCTCTTCGCCGCCTCCCTAGCGGCGATCAGCGGGCACTTGGCCCATGCTGATCTCATCCCGCGGGGAGACCGACGTATCACACCTACGTCGATCTCCCCGGGAGGGCGCCGTCCTACAGCGAACGGCGCCCTCCTGACGTCGTCGACATCGGCGGAGTCATCCAGCCCCCCAACGCGTATCTCCACGCGCTTGGAGGGCCGGGTGACCCGCACTCCGTCATTGGCCAAGACCTCCCGCATACGTCGCGCAGGAGGTCCGCCTTCGCCCCACCGCCGTCACCAAGGATCTCATAGATGACACCCCCAGTGACGGCTCGCCTGCACCGCAGGCTCTCTACGCCTATTTACGCGAGGGGAATTCTCTCCCTCGCGACCCTCGCTATTTGCGCGTAAGTCGGCCCCCCGGGGAGGACCGTCACCCCGACAGCCGAACTTCTAGGGGGGACCGGCATACGCTCCCTACTCTTGCTGCGGGTTCTTTGAGCCCGCCGATCCTCTATTTGGGGGACAGGCTCTACCTTCCGAGCCTTCCCCCGATTTCCCTTTCTCACACCACCTCCCCCAACCCCAATCGGAGGAGAGGGAGGCGTCTCCTTCTCCTTCGTCAGGGAGGGCGGTGAGGCTCTCCGCAGAGAGCGCACCTCCCTGACCACCTCCGCCACACTACGCTCCAAACGAGCGAGTCTATCCTCCACGGTCGCAACACTCCGCAAGGAGGAGCCCCCCACTAATTCCGACTCGTCCGTTTGCGCGGACTCGTCCCTACGCCCCGCCTGTATCACTTCCGTTGGGGTTGGAGCCGCTTTGGAGGGAATTGACACTCCCTCCGACAGCCGTTTCTCCAACTCCGCAATCTTTTTCATACACTCCCTCTCCCTTAAATCCATCTCGCATCTCTCCAACTTACCACGCTCTACTCTCCGTGCCAGCTCCGACACAATCTCCTCTAACATACTAATATGCGTCTCTTCCTCCTCATCAAAATCCACTCTTTCCGGAAAGAGACGATCAATGATACCACTATACCTCGTTCGCATCTCCTTCGTTGACAACTCGGCCCTTCTCTTACTGAGATAACCCGGATAATCGACCAACTCACCAATAGGCACACCCTTTGTCGCAGCAGAGGAGGCTCGAATTCTCCTATCTAGGTCTTCGTATGCCCATTTTTTCCTGCTTTTGCCCAACGCCTCCAGTTCGTCCTCCGTAATCTCTAAGTCCGAGGGGATCGGGGGAACATATTTCCCTCCCTTTCCCACACAGAATCTTCCGCTATTGGAATCCTCGGACCCAATGTCGATGGTCCTCTTTTTGGGTTCTGAGGTCTTAGCCTCAGACACCCTCGGGACCAGGACCTTTGCCTCCTTAACTATGTTAGCGGCTGCGATCGCCGCTTTATCCACCGGGGTCGCGCCCAACCCGACGGACGGCCCATCGCCGGATGACAACGAGAGGGGGACTGGGACAATATCCCCCTCCCGCCGGCCACTGGGTGTTCCGTCACCCTGTGGCAGTACGTTCCTTCTTTTTGGTTTACCCATCATCATTTATTAGCCTTTGACCCAAGGCTGAGGGTTGGTTTTATTTTGGGGTTACCTTCCCCTAGGCTGGTTGGCTCCCCGTCTCACGAGCCCAGCCTGCCCGAGCCCTCGGGTATCCCCGGGTTCGCCACGCCCGTAACAGGGACGCCCACCAAGAGCCCCGAAGAACCCCCGGAGGCCGCCCCCGACCCCTGAGGCACCGCCCACAGACCAGCGCCAGCCGGAGAGCCCCCGACACCACCCCTCCCCCGCGAACCGACGGGGGACTGGCCGAGCAAACTCGATCCCGGCCCCCGCCGCCCGCAGGAAGACGGGGCACAGGACCCCCCAGCCAGCGCCGGCCGACAGGCTCCTAGACACACCGCCGGGGCTCTACGACCGGCGGCAAGGACACCACCGGCCCTAACCCGGATTACGTCCGGGCGGCCCGATGGGTCCCCCCTCTCGGGGGGTGCCCGGTCCCGACCTCGGATCCTTTCCGAGCGGCCCGGACAACTCCCGGTAGACCCGCAATCCCAGGACCTGCCGGAGCACCGGCGTGCAATGGTCCTGCGATTGTTCCCCCATCCTGCCGGAGCACCGGCGTGCAATGGATGGAGGAAAGGGTCCACCCAACCCTGTGGCCGGTGGGAGAATCAAAATCTTCCTAACGGTCCCGGCCGGCCGGGCGATTGAAGTCAGGGTCGCCAACCCCTACCGGCTGTTGGAGTCTGGGTGGCCGAGGCCAGACCCAGACTCCTAAGCAGGGCAGCCGGTCCCCCGGTTTTCTGTCTGGGTTTTCCTTCCCATAGGACGGTCGGGAGAGCAAAGGCTTCTACCTTCACGGCCCCGTCCAGGCCGGGCGGACTTTTTATAGAGGCCGCCTACCTCGCGAGTCCTGAAAAGGACTCCCCGGCCCCGCCGGCCTCGCGGTCGACGAGAGTTACAGTGCTGGTGTGCTCGGGTACCTCGGGTTCGCAAAACCCGTAACGGGGAAGGCCCCTAAGGACCCCTAAGGATCCCCGGTGGCCCCCCCGCCCCCTGAGGGGGTTATTGAACAGCTATCAAACATCTTTAAAACATCTTCAAAACAACTATCAAACAACTAAAACATCTTTAAAACATCTTTTAAACAACTAAAACATCGTTAAAATATCTTTAAAAACAACTATCAAACAACTAGAACATCGTTAAAACATCTTTTAAACAACTAAAACAGGTAAATCTGAAGAATAGTGGCCTCCTCATCGATTTCGTTGAACTTAGGCTTAATCGACGCGTTTTTGCACAAAACGACCGAATCTGGCAGAAAAAAGTGTCGCTCTGCCCCGCGAAGCGAGATATTAAACGTAAAAGTTGACAAGAATCAGGTTATGATTTCTGTCAAACCGACGAGATGTAGCGACTACGAACATGCCCTGTGGCCATATGCGCATGCTCAGTGGCCGCACGCGCATGCAAAAGTGCACGAATTTGAAACGTATGTATACTTATAATGCATATCACTCACCATTAGCTTTCAATGATGAACATATCTTATATAACATATCAAAGTACATGCGTGGGCGGGGGGGGGGGCTACATAATTACAAGTTTAAGTTAGATCTGCTAAAGCACGTATTAAATCTAACACTTCCTTTAAATGTGCATTGTTTCTTCACATATTTTTTATGTTTATTTTTATGTTTTTTCTCATATAAGACTCTTCGACAACGAAGTGAGAAATTATTTTTGTTTAATTTTAATTTATTATTGCACTTTGGATAATGTATTTTGTTACTTATCACATTATGTTCTATTAAATAACACCAGCACACAAAAAAAATGTCGAGTGCGAAGACTGCCACATGGTAGGTTCTATTCCTTGCGATGTATCTAAAGACCTGAAAGCAGTCCCACCTCGAGATTGGCTCTTGATTCCATTCCACAGGCCTGGTGAGGGGGTGAAGCTTGAAAAATCGATTTGTATGTGAATTTACCGACTTTTGTTGTGTTACTTTGTTTGTCTTTGTTTGTACGTCTATCCACATTTGGTATCTCCCTATCAAAACATTTTTAATATATTTTTTTAAATGAAATAAGTTAATTCTTCCGCCAGTGATAAATTAATAAATAATAATTTCGTCGGCCTTAACTGGCAATAAATTTAATTTTCGACCAGTGGGTTTTGGTCAGTTGATGTAAATTTTTATTGCGAAAAAATATTACCCCAGCCAGGGTTTGAACCTGGAACCTCCCGTATACCGTGCGGGTGTCGTGCCAATTCGACCACTGGGGCTGTGGTAATATTTTCTCGCATTAATATCTATAAGATGAAGCACTATATAACGTCTTTCCGATATGCACGTTGAAAAACCGTGAGCCAACTTGGTTTGTCGGATTCACACAGCACTTTTTCCGGATACAATCATCGAGACATTATTAATTCGGTTGGGACACCATTACTAGGCCAGGTGTAAATTCAAATGAAATAAGTTAATTCTTCCGCCAGTGATAAATTAATAAATAATAATTTCGTCGGCCTTAACTGGCAATAAATTTAATTTTCGACCATGGGTTTTGGTCAGTTGATGTAAATTTTTATTGCGAAAAAATATTACCCCAGCCAGGGTTTGAACCTGGAACCTCCCGTATACCGTGCGGGTGTCGTGCCATGTCTCGATGATTGTATCCGGAAAAAAGTGCTGTGTGAATCCGACAAACCAAGTTGGCTCACGGTTTTTCAACGTGCATATCGGAAAGACGTTATATAGTGCTTCATCTTATAGATATTAATGCGAGAAAATATTACCACAGCCCCAGTGGTCGAATTGGCACGACACCCGCACGGTATACGGGAGGTTCCAGGTTCAAACCCTGGCTGGGGTAATATTTTTTCGCAATAAAAATTTACATCAACTGACCAAAACCCACGGTGGAAAATTAAATTTATTGCCAGTTAAGGCCGACGAAATTATTATTTATTATATTTTTTTAATTTTATCATTGATTTTTTTACGATTTTTTGGGACCTCATACTTGCTGCAAACGAAGCAAAAGCAACTCGCGTTATCTATACAATCGTGCAAATTTTTACGGTTACATGATGACGACGCCCGCGGTCCCGCTTTCCCAACCTGACCGGACGTCGATACTGAGGTTTCCATCCTCTGCATCGTAAACTTCTTCTCTATTTTTGCCATGAAGGCATTATTTTAACCTAGAAATTAGCCGAGAATTCGTTGCCCGCCTTCACCACGGGGAGGTGTCCTAGTCGCAAAAATAGAAAGGGTGATAAATTTCACCTGGATATTAAGGACATGGAAAAACGATATCAAGGGAAATGGAATAAGAATATGTTAGCGGACTACTGTTGAGCGCTGAAAAGAGATCTCATTTCTCGGCAAAGTTTCTAGGTTAAAATAATGCCTTCATGGCAAAAATAGAGAAGAAGTTTACGATGCAGAAGATGGAAACCTCAGTATCGGCGTCCGGTCAGGTTGGGAAAGCGGGACCATGGGCGTCGTCATCATGTAACCGTAAAAATTTGCACGATTGTATAGATAACGCGAATTGCTTCTGCTTCGTTTGCAGCAAGTATGAGGTCCCAAAAAATCGAAAAAAAATCAATGATAAAATAAAGAAAACTATAAAAAATGTTTTGATAGGGAGATACCAAATGTGGATAGACGTACAAACAAGCCTTCGTAGGCTTCCTTTCTCGAGAGCTAGGCTCTCCGCTCTAAGAGCCCTAATTTATCTGTTGAGCGGCGCGGTGTGGACACCACCCACCCCGCCGCTCCTCCCATTGTTTTGTGGGAGTTGGTCCGACGACCCGTTGCCCCCGCCGGGCCGCCAGACCTCCCTTCCTCCGGGACACCCCCCCGTCGGGGGAGGTGGTCCGGAGGTGCAGCTCCTCTCGCGCTGTTGTAGCGCTGATCCCCGAACTGGCTTGTAGCCAATTTCAGGTCGGGTCGGGTAGGACAGCGACTGTCCCCCCCTGTACATTTCTCGATTGTTCGGGGGGAAAAACTGGTCCTTGTAAGGGACCCGCACGCCCCGAGTTCACCTAGTCTGTAGGGGCGGGGGAACAAACGGGCCCGTAAAGAGACCCACGCGCCCCGCTCCCTACTGGGAGAGGTCCGCCGGGGGAGGATCTGCCTCCCCGCGACGGATCCTCTCCGCCTCCTCTTTGGCGGACATTACCTGGCCACAGTATGCCAGGAATGCCCGCCAGCTCGTTTCGTTCCCGACCATCGCCGCCACGATGGTCGGGAGGGAGAGGTCTCCGCCGACCTCCCCCACGACGGATCCGCTCTGCCTCCTCTTCCTATCGCGCCCCACGCGGGGCCACATTCGGAGCGCCGCCGCGAGGGGGCTGAGGAGTGGCCGCCGCCACTCTTCTGGCGGCGGCGACACTCTTGGCGGTCGTCTCGGCGTCCACTCCTCATCCCCCTCCTCTTCCCTGTCGGTCGGAGGGGGGCGTACTTCCCCCCTCCTGATCCTCTCGCTCGCCTCCTTCTGCGACATTACATTGCCGCAGAAGGCCAGGAATGCCCGCCACCTCGTTTCGTCCCCGACCATAGCCACCACTATGGCCGGGAGGGAGAGGTCGTTTCCGACCTCCCCCTGTAGGGCACGGCGCTGCGTTGCCCACGCCGGGCAATGCTCGAGCGTGTGCTGCGCCGTGTCCCTCACCTCGTCGCAGTGGTGACATCGCGTGGTGGCTTCCTTGCCTATTTTGTGCAGGTACACACCGAAACAACCATGTCCGGTGAGCACCTGCACGGCATGGAACGATATCTCCGGCTGTCCAGCCATTCGGCCAGACAGGGCCGGACGGCATCGACGGTCCTCTGGCCGTACTCGCAGTTGGCGAGGTACTCTTGCCATTTGCCAACGAGGACCGTCTTCTCCTGGAGCCTTAAGAGCTGACCGGCCCTGAGCGGAATCGTTCTTCCCCCAGCTCGCATCAGCTTGGTGCGTCTGTATACTTCCGCATACTGCCTAGCCGCGAGCTCCAGCGGGGGAAGACCCGCCAGGACCGTCGCCGCCGCGTGGCTGACCGTGCGGTACGCGCGTGATACTCTAATGGCCAGCGGGCGCTGCACCTGCCGCAGCTGCATCTGGATGCGGCGCGACTTTTCGGCCGCATCCACCCACACTGGTGCGCCATAGAGCATCACGGCGTGCACGGTCATGGCGTACAAACGGCGAGCACAACCGCTCGCCCCTTCCCAGATTGGGCATCAGCCTAGCAAGGCTGTTGGCCACTCTCTTAGCCCTGGGAGTCAGGCGAGCGAAGTGCTCGCCGAAGCTCCAGGTACCGTCCAGCCAGAGGCCCAAGACCTTCATTTGGGCCTCCACGGGGACACGGGTGCCTTCCACGAGTATGTGGGCCGCCGGCGGTCTCCCCATAGACTTCTCGTAAAAGAAGACTGCTTGAGTCTTCTGGGGAGCCACCTTTAGGCCCACCTCTTTAATCGCTGCCACCACCGTCGCCACTGCGACGTTTGTTTTGGCGATGGCCTCCTCCCAATTGTCGCCCTCGACTCCCAGGAAGATGTCGTCTGCAAAGCCGTTGAGCCAGCAGCCAGGGAGGAGGGCGACGCGGAGTACGTAGTCGTACCCCAGGTTCCACAGGAGCGGCCCAAGCACCGACCCCTGTGGAACCCCCCGCACGACCAGTTTGACCTGGACAATACCGTCCTGGTCCGTATAGGCCAAATGCCTGTCCCGGAGGTAGCTGTAAATTACGGCCACCAAATAAGGAGGGACGCCATGATGGAGTAGCGCCCTCCTTATTACCGGCCATGGCAGGGTGTTGAAGGCATTTGCCACGTCAAAACTGACGCCCAGCAACACCCTGCCGGCCTCCGCCGCGGCCCTCGAGAGGGTCAGGATGCGCATGAGCGCGTCGACAGTTGACCTGCCCTCCCGAAAGCCGTACTGGTCCTGAGACAAATCAGGACCAGTCCGGGACAGATGCTGGACGATCCGGTCGGCTATGACTCTCTCGAAGAGTTTGCCGACCTCGTCCAGCAAGCAAATTGGCCTATACGCCGACGGCTGGTCGGTGGGTTTCCCCGGCTTGGGGAGGAGGACCAATCGCGCCACCTTCCAAGCGCGGGGGAACTGGCCCCTCCTGAGGCACATGGTAAACAGTGCTCTCAGATGTTCCGCCAGCTCCCCCGTGGCCAAGGACCACGCTCTACTCGGGACCCCGTCCGGACCTGGGGCTTTTCCGGCCTTAAGCCGCTTAGCGGCTTTTTTCAACTCGTCCATGGAGACCTCGAGTTCCTCGTCCCACTCCACCTCTGGTGGAGCGGGACCCCCATTCTCCCTCTCCCCCTGATCGTCTGGGAAGAGGGTGTCCACGACTTCGTTTAGGAACTCGGGCTCCATGGACTCCGTGACCGGGAGCGCCCTGGTTCTCAACTTATTGAGAACCATCTTGTAGGGGCGCCCCCACGGGTCGTCATCCAGGTCCCGGAGGAGCTCCATCCACGAGCGGTCCTTGGCCCGCTTAATCGCGCCGGAGTAGAGCCGCTTGGCGGCGCGGTACTCCACTCCGGCCTCTTCCAGGCGCCGCGGCTGCTGATCGCGGACCCTCCTGGCCCGCAGCCAACGACGCCTGGCGTGGACGGAGAAGCGCCTCAACTCGGCGATCTCCTCCGTCCACCAATACGCTGCTCTCCGCGGATGAGGCTTGGACCGGGGCATAGCTGCGTCACAGGCAGCAGCCATGATTTCCCCGATCCTTTCAGCAACCTCATCCGGGCTTTCGGACGACACGAGAATATCGTCCTGCCACAACGAGACGTGTAACGAGGCCCTGAGTAGGTCCTCGTCCATCTTTCTGATGGCCCACCGCGGGAAGCGTTTTTCCGCCTCCCTACGGCGGGTCTGGGTCTCTGGGAGGGTGACCGGGAGACTCATCTCCACAAACAGGTGGTCTGATAAGGTTTCGATCTCCTCGGCCACCCTCCATCCTTCTACTCTTCGGGCTAAATAGGGGCTGGCCCAGGTCAAGTCGATGATCGAGCCGCCCCTATGCCTGACGCAGGTTTGGACATTTCCCGTGTTTAGGACGGAAAGTCCAAGGCCTGCGGCCCAATCCTCGAGGATCCTGCCCCGTCTGTCCGTGGCCGGGGAGCCCCACAACGTCGATTTGGCGTTGAAATCCCCGGCCACGAGGACTTGTTGTCCGGACAGCAGGATCCTCCTCAAACAGGCCCCCAGGTCTGTCAAAGTCCTCTCGAAGCGGGCCACGTCCACGTTGGGGGACACATAGACCCCCGCGACTGTCACGCGGCCCCACTTGACCACCACGTACCCCTCGCCTGCCTCAACGCGAGAGCAGGCGACGGGGTCAGTGGTCACCCTCCACGTTATGGCCACCAAGCCGCACCGACTGACCGCCCACTGCGGGTGATCCGGCGGTACGCGGTACGGCTCGGCGGCCACTCCCAATCCACACCCGCGCTCCGCCATGGTGTGTAAAAACACGTCCTGCGAAGCGCGGGCATGGTTGAGGTTTGATTGGAGGAATCGGTGTAAAGACATTACAGGTCCGAACCGTCTGAGGCCCCCTCCCTCTTCTCATCCTTGTCCATGCCGTCAACTGGTGCTGTCGATGGCGGTTCCGACTCTTGATGCCCATCCTCGGCGGGCGTCTCTGTGGGAGCGGGTGCTGAAGACTGGGGCAGTTTCTCCAGCGCTACTGTCAGCTCTCTCTCCTTCTCGTGACCCTGGATTGGCTGGGTCTCCTCGGTCGGGACGATCGGAGGCAGCGACGGCTGCCGCTGCTCCAACTTGCTTCTAGCCGACTTTCCCTGATTTTTCCTCTTCCTCTGATGGAGAGGTCTTTCCTCCGTGTTCCCTTTTTCATTTCCACCCGCTGTTTGGGCGGTCCTTTTTTGGGGTTTCTTGCCAATGTCTCTTAGAGAAAGAGAGAGAGCGATGTCGTCTCCACGCTCGTGATCATCGGCAGCTGTAGGCAGGAGGACTCCGTTCCTTCCACCACGTCCATCCTCTCTTCCCGGCTTGTCCTCGACGGTCCAACTTTGGCCGCCGCCGTGTTCACCGTCCTACCGGGTTTCACCTTCTTCCTGGCCGGCTGGCAGGCCTTGCTGCCCGCCCTGTGACCGGCCGGTTTGCCCAGATCCGAGCAGATTGGGCAACTCGGCGTCGCCTCGCAGTCGCGTGCCCGATGCCCGCTGTCTCCGCAGCGGTAACATCGGGTGCTCCTGTCCGTCGTGCTTGCGCACTGGGCACGGACGTGGCCTCCCTCCAGGCATCTGAAGCACTGGAGGGGCCTGCTGTCCAGTGTCTGCACGCGCGCCACGAACCACCCCACTCGTATTTTGCCGCCTGCCTTATTTATGGCATTGACGGCCACGAGTGGGCATCTCGCCCAGGCGGTAAACAGGCCATTGGTTCCCTTTCGTCGTGGTCCCACTTGGACCTGTGATCGCTGGCAACCTCCCATTTCTGCGATGACGGAGGCGAGTTCCTCCTCCGTCACCGAGTCGTCCAGGTCCATTATCCTGACCTCCCCTGTTTTTGAGGGCCTGGAGACCTTGACTCCATGTCTGCCCTCGAACAGCTTGGCCATTTCTTCAGCCAGTCTGTCCGCCTTGGCTGCGTTGTCCCTGCCGGGGATCTCGATAATGAGAGCCCCAGTCTGGGCCCTCTTTGGCTTAAAGCCCTCCGTTATCCCCAATTCGCTGGGTTTAATTTTTGCGTGGGCTTCCTTCAGCAGCTCCTCGTAGTTACCCTCGAGGCTGGTCAACGTCACCGCCGCGTTTTGCGGCAGCCTCTTCTTTCCAGCCCCGGAGGGACCGCCAGGGGCCTTGCTGTTCTTCGCCTGACCTGTTGCTTTGGCCGGCGCCGGTGTCTGACCCTTTGCCGTGGGTGCACCCTTCGTTGGGGGTTTGCCCTTGGCTCCTCCGGCCTTGTCCTTCCTTGTCACCACTGTCCAGGCCGCTTTGTTTGCGGCTTCCTCGGTGTTAGTGGAAGGGCGCGTGTTTGTGGCAGAAGCGGGCTTACCGCTCTGTTTGGCCTTGTTGGGGGGCTGGGCGGAGGCTTTGTTGCCTGTCGCCCTATTACCGCCTCCCTTGGCCATGCTTTTTGCCACCTCTGCAAATGTGGGCTTCGGCTTAGTCTGTTGGCTTTTCTTTCCAGAGCCCACCGCGCCCACGTCCTTTTTGGCGTTCCGGGAGTCACCCCCTTTCGGGGTGGGTCCCTTGTCACCCGCCATCCTCTCCTCCATTCTCGTCAGCCTCTCTTCGAGGCTACTCGTCAGCCTCGCTTCGAGGCTACTCATGAAGGAGAACAGCCTCTCCTCTATCTGCTGTTCCGCCGATCCGGCGCGCCTTAACGCCGCGTCCGCCCATGGTTCAGCTCGCAGTTTCGCCAGGGCTGGATGCCCCGGCGGGACCGCGTCCTCGATGACCGTCGATCTTCCCCCGATCTTCGGTCTAATGACCGGGGGCATCCCCTCAGCCTCAATTTCTCTGAGTATGCGTTGCCTGTTCATTTCAGAAGCCATTTTCTCCCCCCCCCTTCCCCGTCATCTCGTCCTCCGAGGACTCCGAGTCCACGATGGCGTAGGGTCGAGTGTTCTTCTTCGTGCGTTTCTTAGTGATGGTCGGGGAGAGCGAAAGAGGGGTGTTCCCCGCCATCTCCACCTCCATCTCGTTTTCCCTCCCGGTGGTGGGCCCCGCCGTTTCGGTCAGCGCCTTCATTTGGGCGCTGAGTCGGGCGTTGTCCTCCTTAAGGACAGCCATTTGGGACCGGAGTTCCTCGATCTCCACGTCCCTCTCTGTTTGGCTGATCTGTCCTCCTCGGCTGACCAGATGCGAGACCGCCGCCGTGATCGTTGCGGCAGCGTCGATCAGATGCTTCTGGTCGGGGCCTCTGAGGCTATTCGCAGTCGAGCGTACTTTGTCGATCACGCGAATAGCCTCCAAGATCCTGCTGGGTAAGTCCGCTGTAGGGGCGTGTTGGAGCTCCTGCATCTTTTCCGCCTCTCGGACCCTTCTATTCTTTGATTGGATGGCCGGCACGGATGGGTCGGCTAAATCCTTTATCCTCCGCTCTTCGGCTTCTTGAGCCTCCTTAGCCCATCGGGCTTTCTTCTTGTCGTATTCGCCAGTTGTTTTTGGTCTTCCCCTTCCCTTCTTTCCCTCCTTCGGCTGCTTCTCCCTGTCGGTGTCCTTATTGGACGTGTCCGATCCAGCCGAATTCATGGGGTTGTCCTCGTCCTCCTCGTCGTCGGTCGTCACTTGTACGACTGATTCCTCTGAATTCGTCCGGGTGAGTGTGTCTTCGTCGACATGCGTCAGAAATATCGTAGACTCTCTCATAAGCTTGTCAACTTCTGACGCCCTACTCAGGGCGGAAGGGACGGCAAAGGTCTCTTCCTCGTTGCTCCTAAGAGGAGCGTTATCTTCCTTTCGCGAAGCGGACCGTCTGGCCCTCTCGCGTGCGCTTGCAGGTCCTCGAACGGACTGTTTCACAGTCCTCGAGGATTTGTTGCGCACCACCCCCGTTGCGGTGCTTTGCTCCGCCGTCTCTTTCTTGTTTGTTTTTATAGGTTTCATTTTGGTTTGAATCCCACCCGCCACGGCTCGGGGTTGCCCCCAATGCCCCAGCCCCCCGCCAATCAGCAGGGAACTGGGACTCCAGCCCACCTACTCACCCACGGGCGAAGGGCATCGAGGCCCAGTCGCACCGTGGGCTTTCAGGGGTCCCGCCGCTCCGACCCGGCGGGCACCGTGACGGGCGCAGCCACGCAGGGGGTCCCACGGACAGACAGGTACCGAGGGTGTCGCACCCCACCCAAGGTCCTGCCCGCCGCGGCGGCCAGCGTTAATTCCTTAACCGGGGCCGAGGTAACCTCCGCACCCCGGCTAACCTTCTACCCCAGTGGCCGGGTTCGGGAGGGATGCGATCCCCAGCCACCGGGGTTAACTTACGCGCCGCCGGTCTCTTGCACCCGGCGGCGAGACCCGCCGGCCCCGACCTCGGAATAAGTCCGAGCGGCCCGACGGGTCTCCCCACCCAGGTCGCCCCGGCCCCGACCTCGGAATACGTCCGAGCGGCCCGAGACGACCCTCCGTGTTGGAGACACCGTGGGACCACGTCCCTGGTGTGCAAGTTTCCAACACGGGCCTCCCCTCCGGTCGTCCCTGCACCACGTACAGGGACTTCCGAAAGAGGGTTACCCCCGTCTCCCCTGCCGGAGCACCGGCGTGCAATGGGTTGCGAGACGGGGGTCTTCCCACTCCCTCGGCGAGACGGCATCCCTGCCCGCCTCGGGAGTGAGGACCTCCCACCCCGGATCCCCAAAGAGACCCCAGCGAAAACCTCTCCCGCCCCGCCGGAGCACCGGCGTGCAATGGACGAGAGAGGCCCGCTCCCCCCATGACGGGTCCGAATCCCCCAACCCGCCGGAGCACCGGCGTGCAATGGTCGAGCGATTCGAGACCCACCCCACGGTTTTTTATCGAGGTTTTCCTTCCTCTAGGCCGGCGGGAGGAGTAGCAACTTCCCCCTAACGGTCCCGGCCGACCGGGCGATTGAAGTCAGGGCCGCCAACCCCTACCGGCCGTTGGAGTCTGGATGGCCGAAGCCTGATCCAGTCTCCTAAGCAGGGACAGTCACGAGGACTGCCCCGAGTTACGGTACTGCTGTGCTCGGGCACTCCGGGTTCGCAATACCCGTACCACTTGGTCCCCGCCGGCCCCAGAGGGTCCGGACGAGTCCCAAATGGCCCCTGGAGGGACATCGACGTCCACCTGTGCGCAGTCCTATACGGAGGTCCCCGATCACGCTCCCGTGGGTTTTCCCCGGAGAAGATGTCCGGGTGACATCGGAGGTCCCGGCCGTTGACGCCGACCCTATAGCCGCGATATTCCGAACCTGGTAGACGTCCCCCGGTACCGCGTTCCCGGAGAAGATGCCCCTGGTCCTAACTCGCTCGCTCGCCTCCGGAGTTTGACGCCGACCCGATATCTGCGTTTACCAGGTGTCAACTCCGTCGATTCCGTCGACTCGTCTCGGGGATGACGCTCGCCCGTCGTTTTCGCGTTCCCTCGCTTGACGCCGACCCCCTCGCTCCGTCTCCCAGGTCTCGCGCATCGCGAATTTCGCGCTTCTTCCCGGAGAAGATGTCCCCGTCGCTCGTTTCCTTGTGCGTTCGCGCGCGTCGACGCCGACCTATGGGCCCGGCGTCCTAGGTCTCTGGCAACGTTCCCGACTCGCTTCGCCTCGTGGCGGACTCCCCGTTCCGCCGTTCGTCATCGCTGCGTCACACCTTGGTGCCGACCCGTGGGCGCCGCGTACCAGGTCCCGACAAGCGAATCGAACTTATTTTGCCTCGCAGCGGACTTACCGTTTCGCCGTTTCCTGCCGCCGGCTCGCACCTCGCCGCGAATTTACCCAGGTGATATACCACGTGTCGCGGAACCGTATCGCGTCCGAATAAACTAAGTCCCGTCTGAGCCAACATCTTTGATAGAATGAAAATAGTAGGACTTGGTCTCTAAATGCGCCGATGCCCTACGGCGGGCGCTCTATATATGACTTAATCAGCTACTCGGCCAACGGGCCTTTACTTATTCTATTTCTTACATCTAAGTGCGCCGGACGGGATTTCTCGCTAACTTTATTATATAATTGACTCCCCGACCTCGGAACGCTCTACTATTTGGGAACTGATGTTCCCCAGATTACTTGGGCTCCCTGCTCGGATCGCAGGGCTCGGCTTCGCCCTTCGTTATATGATCTGGTGTTTCCGGCCTCGCCGGAGATGCCTCTCTGGTTGCCCCGCTGGTCGCCTCCTGCCGGATCGCTGCCGCTGGGAGCCTGTCGAGAACGATCATCGGGGACCCCGCTCGCGCGGGACGCGACCTCTTAGCGGGCGGTCGCACGATCATGTCGAAACGACGGAACAATCTGTATCTTATCGCGGTACATCGGTGCCTCTTATATTGCAATATCTGCTGATATTGCAATTTACATGATTTTGCGCACTACGTTCGACAACGGACAGTATTCGATTACGCGATCATGCAAGATGAGACAATAGGCGGTAGTATTTGCCGGTACATTCTCTTTGCAGTCAAATTCTATTCGCACATCCACGGTGGCACCCTTTACAGGTTTGTTTTGTCGCGAGCAATCAATGACAACAAAAGGTCCTTTTGTCAGGAATGTAATCACGGTGCAAAGCGTATCGAAGCAGTCGTATCCGTAATAAGCTTTACGAAAACGCGCATACATATCGAAAAGGATGGCGTATCGATTTTTGCCAAAATCCAGATTCAAGTCATCATACGGATAAAATTCAAAGTTTAGATAAAGTTTCACGTTGTTCAAGTTACAGTCATCAAATACGCTAACATCTTGCGACATGATATTCTTGCGGCCGGTCTGCAGCGTAAAGATAACGTACCGCGGCTTCTCTAGCTGACAATGAGTCGCCGTTTTGACGGCCCACGAATGCTTGGTCGTGCTCTGCAACATGGGGTACTCATACAGATCCCACGAACGGAAACTGACACTAAGATATCGCCCGCTTTCCAAGGCCCGTAGCATGGATAGCTTATTGACCTCGTTTAATGTAACGTGAGGCATTCGCCACTGTACTTTAAACAATTCAATTTCCGGCTCCGTCGCCGGATTTCCTACAATGCAATTGTTATTGCTACGCGCTCGTATCAAAATTAATTCGTAACGAGCGTTAACAACCACGCGTTTGTAATCCTCGCAAAAGCCCAACAATGTGTTGAGCGGTACGCAAAAGTTGAAATATCCCTCCGGGTGAGAAAATGAAATGTCCTATCCAGCATTTTGCATAATTTTTGCTTTGTCATTTGTCAATGATACATAGTTCTGGGCCATTCCGCGTGAACCGGATCAGTCACCTCTCAGAAATGAATCAAATTTTGCATATCGGTAGTTTCTGACGAGATAAAATATGGTGTCAAATATTTTTTTTTAATTGCAAATTTTTTCGATTTATGAATAATGGAAAACTTACCGCCTTTTTATTTAATAATTGCATAACTTTTTTCCTTTAAGTGCAATACAAAAATTTTTTAAATAAAAGTTGTCACAAAAGGACTATATTGTATGATAAAATTATTTACAACATAAAAAAAAGTTATTTCGTACTGTTTATTAAACAAATTATTTTTCAATAATTTTTTTAACTGTCAGGGAGACGATCGAAAAATAAAAAAAAATTTTGTTAGAAACTTTCAAGCTTCCAATATACCACAAAAAATTTTCATCGATGTGTTTTGTTTCGTTATCGAGAAAATAATTGTTTAATTTTTGTACGCGTGAAGAATCGGTACTCGGTGTGGCAGCCACGTCTGTACGGTGACCGCTCTCGCTCGCTGGCCGTGCGGCGCACTAGGCGAACTTAATATCCAAGTTAATTTTCTCAAAAACAAAATACGATGATGATTCGCGACCACGGTTTGCTGGACTTTTCTCGTTTGCTTCACTCATACTGAAGTGGATTGAAGATGCGGCGAATTTGACCGGGACGCGAATCGCGAACGATTTTAAACGAGCGACTCCAAGTAATTAATTAAGAGGAATACCTTCTTAGGGCGAGTGTCCCGAGCGGTCTGGTCACGTGGAATTTCTTTCTCGTTCCGCCGGCTTGGTTGTGCACCATCTATCTGCACGCGTGCGTACCTTTTTGTTAATAACAAGTTTCTCCTGTACATACAAATCTTCATTTTTCCTACTTCTTTCCTTCTCTCTCTCTCTCTCTGTCTTTCTCTCTCTCTCTCTCTCTCTCTCTCTTTCTCCCCCCCCTCTCTCTCCCCCCCCCCTCTCTCTCTCTCTGTCTGTCTCTCTCTCTGTCTCCCTCTCTCTTTCTCTATCTCCTCCCTCTCTGTCTGATTCTTTGTTCCTTATAAGTTTGAATCTTCAATATTTCTAAAATAGTTGTTGTGCACATAGAATAGCGGTTATCAAACTTCCTTTCGTTTTGTTTCGATTATATTCCTGCAAATCGAAATAGAAGTGTCACTGTTATGTCGTAGCTGTCAGAATTTGCAAAATTATTTAACACGTTATAAAATTATTTGAATAAAGTAAAGCGCGCCACTAACCTATATAGGTTAGTGGCGCGCTTTCTCTTCTTAGTCGTATACTCTTGACAGAGTGGTCGTGGTTATGAACTTTTTACATCGATTCCGCCGAAGTTCTTGCAATTTGCCTCCATCTGTCTCTATTTGTGGCACTGCGGGAACATTCTGTGATAGAGCATTTTGTTGTCGATTTTATGAGATCAGTCCATCTAGTCGGGGATTGGCCGCGTGGGCGTTTTCCTTCCACTCGGCCCTGTACTACTAGGCGCTCCATGGAGTCCTCATTACGTGTGATGTGTCCGAAGTATTTCAAGACCCGTAGCCGAACTGTCGACGAGAGCCTATGTTGTATGTTAAGCTCCTTTAATATGGAGGCGTTGGTACGTCGTTCGGTCCATCTTATCCTCAGGAGGCGTCGCCAGCACCACATTTCTAAGGCGTCTATTTTTCTGTGGTCTTGTCGTCGAATCGTCCATGTTTCAGCTCCGTAAAGGAAAATGGGGAAGACAAGACACTTCATTAGGCGGACCTTTGTGTTTTTGGTTATCTTTTGGTCTTTCCAGATTTTTGTAAGTTTGTCAACTGCCGACCTGGTCATGGCACAACACCTTTTAATCTCTTCCTCGCATCCTCCTTTGTTAGTGATCGTGGAGCCAAGGTAGGTATAGCTGTGTACAACTTCACAATTGGCTATACGTTTAACATCTGGTCTGTTATCAGTCATCCGATCTACGATCATCATCTTGGTTTTGTCTCTGTTGATCGCGAGACCAAAGTTGAGGCTTATTCTTTCCAGGAGTTGAAGGAGGTTTAGTATGTCTTCTTCAGTTGATGCAAGAAGAGTGGTATCGTCAGCATATCGCAAGTTAGTTATCAGCCGTTCACCCACGGATACACCTTTATCCCATTCATTTAGGGCAATTCGCATGATATATTCCGTATAAATATTGAATAGTAGAGGTGAGAGGATACATCCCTGCCGAACCCCAGCACGAACTCCGAAGTCTCCGGAATCGATTCCATCCACCCGGACTGCCGCTGTACTCCCTACGTACAGTTTCTTTATGAGGTATAGCAGGTGATATGGCACGCCCATTTCTGTGAGAACTTCCCACAATTTGTTCCATTTTACAGTGTCGAAAGCTTTCCAAAAGTCAACGAAGCATATGTATAGTTGGTTGTTGAATTCTCTGGCCTTCTCTATAATTTGTCTTAGTATATGCATTTGCTCTCGCGTTCCTCTTCCCTTTACAAAGCCAGCTTGTTCGGGTGCAATTTCTCGATTCAAGTTCGCTTGCAGCCTAGTATTCAGAATGTGCAGTAGTACTTTGCTGGCATGGGATATGAGGGCAATCATTCTGTAGTTGTTACATTTCGTGGTTGAGCCTTTTTTATGTAGTGGGATGAACAAGGAGTGAGATCAGTTTTTAGGCCATTCACCGGTATCCCATATCTGAGAACAGATGATGTGCAGAATATCCACTCCAAATTCTCCCATATCCCTGATTACCTCGATGGGTATTTCATCCGTTCCTACTGCCTTGTCTTGCTTTAGGTGTTTAATTGCAGCTCGTATTTCGTCTCTCAAAATACCAGGTTCCCGTTCAGAGTCTGCAGTAATTGAGATGTGGTCGGATGCATCGCAAGTATCAGCAAATAGAGTCACGCAGTACTTCCGTCAGACCTCCACAATTTCCTTAATCTCTGTAACGCAGTTACCTGCAGAGTTCTCTATGGTGGGAGTTCTTCGGCTTGAATTGTCTAGTGATGGTTCTAATCTTCATATATAGGTCCTTGGTTTCAAACCTTTGAGCGTTGTACTCTAACTCTTCGCAGATGTTTTGCAAGGCTAGGTTCTTATCTTTGCGACAGCAGCCTGTATTTTGGAGCTAAGAGAATTGAGTTCTCGTGCATCAGCACCATTCATTTTCAACTTGCGGCGTTGTTCCACCAATTCCCAGGTGCTGTCGGACATCCAGTGTATATGCTTGGTGTTTATCTTGGGCTGAGATTTCAACACGGAGTCTTTTATAAACTTTTTGGCCGATTGCCATATGTAGTCCGGATTTTCATCTTGGGTCTCATTTAACCATCTTGGTGTTTTTTTCTGCAGTACCTCGGTGAATGAATCTTTGTCTGTTATTTTCATTTGCTTGTTTGTCTTCTTACTTATGGGTTGACGCAGCTTTAGTTTAAGATTGCATACTAAGAGTTCATGGTCAGAGAGGCAATCGGCACCCGGTAGTGTGTGTGTGTGTGTGTTGGATATTGAACTCCTCCATCTCTCCTTTATCATGATGTAATCGATTTGATTTCGATGTTTTCCATCTGAGGATGTCCAGGTGTATAGTCTTCTGGGGTGTTGTTTGAATATTGTATTCATAATGGTCATACCGTTATCGGTAGACGCGACGCGCTGTACACAGTTAAATATAAAATATCTGTTTAAAGCAGGGCACACACACGTGCCCTGCTTTAATGAAAATCACAGCTTCTATTTCGCTGCGCGTGCAGCCACGGAGCATGTGTCCGATCGACTCCGTGTCCGATCGACACCGTGTGCAATCGACACCGTGTCCGATCGATACCGTGTGCAATCGACACCATGTGCAATCGACACCGTGTGCAATCGACACCGTGTGCAATCGACACCGTCCGATCGGCACCGTGTCCGATCGGCACCGTGTCCGATCGACACCGTGTCCGATCGACACCGTGTCCGATTGGGAAATATTGTCGTGTCTGATTTGTAATGTGCGCAACCGGGACTCACTCATCTTCGTACATGCAGTCTAACAGCGATCTCCTCGCCGCGAAAATCAATCAATCGACCGTCCTGATTCACGACGCGAAGCGTCAAGTCCGAAATGCTCCATACGATGATCGGAAGGTAAATGATCTGTGCCGGCGTTTCGGATATCTTATATCCTGGAGGCACACTTGGTGAAAACTCGTGTATCGTGTGCACGCACTTGTCGTTGCTGTACGCACCCGCGGTCATGTTGCACTCTATGCGAATGATGTTTACGTTAATGATATTTATCGGAACATCTCCTCGACTTTTTTTCTCGAGACTCCCCGTCCGCGTTTGTACGGAGCGAAATAAACTCCGTGACCTTCCATGGCGCGATTGTGACGTTGCATCTCTTCCAGCTGACGTCGCGCGGCTTTGTTATCGTTCACGGCCTTTGCGACTCCCGCCGCTCCCCCGACTAACGAACCGAGAACCCCCAACAACGACAGGATCGGCAGGATACCGCCTCCCTCAGGGGTCAGGGGCGGACTCCGGGGGCCCATCTGAGGGCTTTCCGGGCCACCCCTGATACGGATTTTGCAAACCCGAGGTACCCGAGCACAGCAGCACCGTAATCTTCGTCAGTCCTCGGACTGGCGGAGACCGGGGAGTCCCAAGGGACTCGCGAGGTAGGCGGCCTCTATAATAAGTCCGCCCGGCGCGGACGGAGTCGTGAGGGTGAGCTTGCTCCCCCAACCGTCCCCCAGGGGTCGGGGGCGGCCTAAGGGGGTCTTTCGGGGCCTCTGAGGGGCGTCCCTGATACGGGCGTGGCAAGCCCGGGGTACCCGAGCTCGGGCAGGCTGGGCTCGTGAGGCCGGGAAGCCAACCAGCCTAGGAGAAGGTCACTCCGAAATAAAACCATTTTTAGAAAAGATGATGAGTTCTAATAAGAAGAAGTTATTACCGCCCCAGAGTGACCGGACACTCAGGGGCCGGCGAGAGGGAGGTGTTGTCACAGCCCTCCTCCCGTCGTTATCGAGAGATGGGCCACCCGACGGGTCCGGAGCGAGCCCGTCGGGGGAATCGGCGATCGCTGCCGACAATAGTTCTGTAGGAAAGCGGGAGGGGCTGGTGGAGCCTAAGTTGGACTTGGACTCTAGTTCCGTCTCTCCGGCAGGGAAAGGGAGGGGGTATAAGAGTGTAGCTGAAGCCCGAGAAGCTTGCACGCGAAAAGGTTTGCTGCATTTCCCTGGCGTGTTGGAGGGGCGCGCCAGGGAGTTGTCGATTTCGCAAATGTGTAAAAGGGTAAGGTTCTTCTTACATGAGCGTCTCGTCACCCCGGAGGTGGGAGATAATGAGCTCGTGGTGGACGAGGAAGCTGAAAGGTATGCGGATATTATAGATGAGATGGTGATGCACCTTGAAGAAACGGTGAGTGAGGTGACTAGGAAGCGGCTGGAGGATGTAAGGAGGATGAAGGAGATGTTGGAGGAAAACGTTAAACTAAAAGAATGCGTCAAGAATTTGGAGGGAAAGATAAAGGAGATGGAGAAAACAACGGAGGAGACCCTCATGGAGACGGAGCCAATAATCGGGGTGAAGGGGGGGGGGGAGCGTCTACACAGACGGCCTTCCCCTCTTCCTTGAAAGGAGAAAAGAGGGGAGTGGCGGTTCAGGCCACACCCCGTGTAAAACAGAGGGGTACCGATGCTCCCGGAAAAGGGGGTTTTGGGGATCGGGGCCTCGACTGGGGGGTGGACTCCCGTGTCGAGGCACTCGATAAGAGGGTGGATGCCCTGACGAGGGAGGTACGCTCCCTCGTCAGGGGCATGTGGGGGGCTCCCCCTGGTATTGGGGGTATCCCCCCGGTGGAGAAGACGGCTCCTGCCGGACCACCCCCCTTCTCGGCGGTTAGGCCGAGGAGGGGGGTGATGGTGGGAGGGGTGGTCGGCGGCGGCTCCCTCGTCCGCGGGAAGAGTCCGGCGGGGGAGGGGCTGGGGAAACGTCGCGGGCGCCGCCGCCCACGAGCAGAAAAAAGAGGGCCAAGGCGGCGGTGCCGGCTCCCCCGAAAACGGCGGCGGTGACGATCACCGTCCCGGGGGGGTCGCCGGCGACGTACGCCGAGGTCCTCAGGACGGCGAGAGAGAAGGTCTCTCTCGCCGACCTGGGAGTGGCAAGGTTATCTTGCAGACGGGCCATCACTGGGGGCCTCGTAATAGAGGTCGCTGGAGATGGCCAAGGTGAGAAGGCGGACCTTCTGGCGCGACAAGTAAGTGCCGCGCTGGAGGGTTCTGGGGTGCGGGTCTCCAGGCCTACCAAGTGCGTCGGGTTGCGTTTGGCGGGCCTGGATGACTCCGTCACCCCAGCGGAGATCAAGGCCGCCATCGTCGCGGATGGCGGCTGTAGTGAGGGCGAAGTGACGGTCGGGGAGATCGTCCTTCGCCCTCGGGGAATGGGGGTGACTTGGGCGCGGTGCCCTGTGGGAGCCGCGAACAAGATCACCCGGAAAGGGTTGAAGGTGGGGTGGAGCAGCCCGAAGGTAGGGCTGCTCCGAGCCCGCCCCCTCAGGTGCTTCAGGTGCCTCGGCGTGGGTCACGTCGGGGCCCTGTGCGCCTCCCCGGTGGACCGCAGCGGTCTCTGTTACCGCTGCGGGGTCAGCGGCCACCGGGCCAGAGAGTGTCCTGCGGCGGCCCCGAGATGTCCGCTTTGCGCGGACTCGGGGTTGCCGGCTGGGCACTTGATGGGGGGGGGGGGGGCGGGCTGCCCTCAACAGGGGGGGGGAGAGGAGGACGAGGGCCGCCGAGGACGGCGGTTCCTCCTCCTCCTCCGCCCTCCGGACAGACCACGGCTTGTCCGGAGGTTGAAATGGGCGAGGGGAGATCGACCTCTAGGGGTCACCCCTCCTCGTCCGTCTCTAGATGAGAGTAGGCCGGCGGTCCGGGGGGGCTCGGGGGGATTTCCTAAGGGGTTTCTTCCACTTGTGCCCCCTCGGGTCGCCGGGAGGGTTCGGGCTGGGAACCAAGGTTCGTGGCCCGGGCCCTCGGAGGAGGCGGGCCCTGGGGGGGATGGGTCTGAGGACCCCTCCTCCCTTGTGGCCCGCGGGGGGCCGGGGCTCGAGGGCGGTTACTCGAGCCTCGACCCTGTCCCCGTAATAGGGGGCGCGGCGGCGGGGATTGTAGTACCCGTCGCCGCTTAGGTATCCCCCGTGCGTGCGCCACCGGGCGTGCGTGGCGGGGGGCTCGGGGGAGGCTGGGGGAGGTCGGGGTATTTGCCCGCTCCTCTGGTTTTTTCCCTCGGGCGGGTAGGGAGCCCTCGGATAGGGTTCGGCGAGGGACCTCCCGGAAGTAATGATAGCCAGTTCCCGGGAGGCCCCTGCGAGACGCCAGGGTAGGCCACACGTCAGGTTTTTAGCCGGTAAGAGTCCGGCATAACCGCCCGCCCCACCGCCGGGGCGGGGGTACTCATGAAAGTTTTCCTGACATAAAAAAAAAAAAAAAAAAAAAAAGGATACCGCCGCGTTTCTTTACCGGAAGTATTCACTTGTTCTTTTTCTTCATTTTCAAACCCATACCGAGATTCGCCTTAGCCTTCATGGCCGCCCAGACGGCTGTAGCTGCGGCTCTCTCTCCGAGAGTCAAATCTTTCGCGGTGACACGTTTTCGCGCTTTCGCGGCGAGTATATTGTCGGCCACGTGTCGTTCTGCGAGATCGTTGCTACGCAAGTAGGCTATGTTATGCTCGCGACACGCTGCGTCCAATGGATTAATACTCCGATCACCTCTTGCCAATCGTGTTTCTAAATGAGTTCCCAAATCGCAATAGTGATAGCCGAGGATATGTAATTCGATCGGAAGTGCGTTTATCGCGCGATTCAACAGACCTCGACCTATCTTCGGTGACATACGCCGCAGTTCTTTATCAACGGCGGCGGACCGTCGACATGCGTTCGATGACATGGCAAATTATAATGTATTAAACAGCGACGATATTACTGAACCTCCGAATCCGTCTTGATATGTTCGGGAAATTTATCCCACAAATAATCTATGTAATTATAAAACTGTCGTAGTAGAATGACCTTTAGTATGTACTTCAACTGCTCGGCGGTTAAATCGTAAATATCGCTGTTATCCGACATGAGCAAAAACATTTTAAAGACTGAGCATCTCAGCTCTACGCGTCTCTATAAATTGGCCAGTTTTTTCGATACTGTTTTTCATTCGTTGTGGAGGGGAGGTGAAATGCGATTCATACGACAATCGCGGACGATCAAAGTGACAAACTTTGACGATAGGATACAGTTAACGAAAGAGATACGCAATAATGGAGACATGCTACCGATTTCTATACGCAATATCATCTGTGGTCCGTCGAATTGCGGCAAGACAAACGTCTTGGTAAGCTTGCTGGAAAGTTCGCAAGGTATACGTTTCGAGAACGTGTACGTGTACTCGAAATCGTTGCAACAACCGAAATATCGATATTTGGAGAACATGCTAACACCGATAGAAGAGATTGGCTACTTTACGTTTTCAAATAACAATGACGTCATTCCACCGAGTGAGGCGTTCCCGAATTCTACTTTTATCTTTGATGATGTGGCGTGCGACAAGCAGGATACGATAAGAGAATACTTTGCAATGGGCCGGCACGCGGACGTTGACTCCTTTTATCTTTGTCAGACGTATGCAAAGATACCGAAGCATCTTATACGCGACAACGCGAATTTATTGATTATGTTTAAACAGGATGGTACCAATCTGAAACACGTATATAACGATCACGTAAACACCGATATGTCTTACGAGGATTTCTGTAAATTGTGTAGTAGTGGGGTAACAGGCACTCCGGTACTCAGGTACTTTCGAGGGGGGTCGGGGGAGCCGCGCGACCGCGGGGAAACGCCATAAGAGATGGGCGAGGGGGGCGAGGGAAGGTGTGTTCATTAGAGGGGGGACATGCGAGGGGAAAAATCCCTAGGCAAGTTATTAGTATTTACAGGACCTTGTAAGACGTAAATTCCCTAGGCAGTTGTCCGGGGAGTCGGAGTGGGGGAAGTCGCGGAAGTCACTCCTGGCCTCAGGCAGTTTCGGGGGGGTCGGGGGTCGTGGGGCGCGGTCCCACGTTACCGACGGTCGGTGTGGAGAAGGCGAGGGGCGGTTCCGCGTTATCGACCGAGGGCGGAAGCGGTTCCGTCGTTATCGACCGAGGGTGAAAATCGCGATTCCTCCCGAAAGAGGAGCGTCGCGTCGTCGATCGCGGCGGCGCGCGCATCCGTCCGTCTGCGGCGTCGCGCGCTTCTTTCTCCTAACAAGCCGGACGCGGTTTTCCGGCCCGCCCCGGCGTATCGAGAGAGAGAGAGAGAAAGAGAACGTTCGCGCGCGCGAGGATGAGGGGTCGATAGAGAGAGAGAGAGAGATAGAGAGACTAGACTACTCTCTTCGTCCACCCGATTCGTACGTTTCACGATTTATTTTTAGCGCGCGTTTGAACTCGTTCGAGGTCGCTCGCGTCATTTCCTCCTTTTATTTTTTTTGGAGGATGTGGCGAGCTTTTGTCGTCTTTCCGGGAAAGAGTGTATCCGGTAGTATCCTTCGTTAAGATAACGAACGAGTATAAATTGAATTGGCTCGCGACAGCGCGGCAAACGGTGACGCAGACGGACAAATGTATCGAGAGAGAAAGTGGTGCGAACGGATCGGAACGGGATAAGTTACTGTTGTTTTTTTCTTTTTAACGCGGTATAAGCGACGAGTGCGTAGAACTTAGCAAACCGGCGTTCGATTCTAAAATCAGGAAACCGATCGTGAAAAGCTGCAAACCACTCGAAAGGAATTGTTGCAGATCGGATTTGCGGAGAGTCGACGTAACGAGATATCTGAGAGTGGCCTGCACTTGGACACGGCACATTTGGACACCGTTCATTTGTACACGGTCATTTGGACACGATCAATTGGACACCGTTTATTTGGACACGGTTCATTTAGACACCGTTCATTTGGACACGGTGCATTTAGACACCGTTCATTTGGACACGGTGCATTTGGACACAGTTCATTTGGACACCGTTCATTTGGACACGATCATTTGGACACGATCAATTAGACACCGTTTATTTGGACACGGTTCATTTGGACACCGTTCATTTGGACACGGTGCATTTGGACACCGTAAAAAATACGGCCTGTGCAGTTAAACACCGTAAAAAATGCGGCCTGTGCAGTTGGACACCAAAATACGCAATCTGTGCAGATGGACACGAAAATGCGCGACTCGGGAGATTTACCACTCGGGAAGGGATTGAAAAAAAAAGATACCCTAGTGGAAATGTGCTCAAGGGTATAAAAAAAGGGAAGATACCCATGAGCACGGTTGGCATCAATAAGATCCCCCAAAAAATCCCACCGAAAAGATCCCACCCAAGAGATCCCCAGATCGACAACATCCCGTGCATAATTGTCCCAGATGCAAAGATCCCGAATCGACAACATCCCATGCATATATCTCCCAGATGCAAAAGATTCCTAGGAAAAATTATTTGAGGATATATCAAGGTATATATGTATCATTATAGTACATTATTTATATTATAGCTTTCGAGATATCAATTTTCAAATGTATTGACAAGAAACGAAGTTACATATTGTCTAGTAGAAGAGTTACGCAAACCACAATGCGCTACAATGCAGCTTTCGAGATATCAATTTTATTAAATATATTAACGAGAAACGAATATATATATATATATATATATATATATATATATATTAACATAAAACGAAGTAACATATAATCAGGTACATTGCACCGAACAATTAATATTCCTAGTAGGTTATGGGCAACACCACGCAGATATTCAACAACGTCACCTTTACCATAGGTGCCCACGACATTAAGCAACCGCCTATTACGATCTCGATATTTTCTGGTTTTCTTTTGTCCCACGTCGCCTCGAAGTATCTGTTCAAGCTTTAATTCAGTCATTGCTTGCTCATCACGCATTAAATCGATACATTTCCATGGCGTAACATGAGCCGCTTGAGCACGAATGTTAAAGGCGTTGTGCCAACCTTCAACGATGTTGTTGGTACGATCTCCACTTTCTAGAGTAGTATCGTAATGGTTCCACAGGGCTACGGGAAAAAGAGCACCACTTCGTACTTTACGCCGATTAATAGTGCCGATCCAAGTTGCTTCAAAATAGGAAAGCAACATTTCCCATTCGCCAGCGTGATCAGAGTAGAATGCTGACGCGATTAATGCCTCGTATGCAGCTTCGACGTCATCCGGGGGTACAAATGCGAGTGCACTCAGCATCCTGAGGTTCAACGCGTAGTCACCACTACGAGCATATGCTGGTTGCAGTCCAAATTGTTGAATGTGCTTCCAAATACACTGTGACATGTGGAAAAAACAACCCTTAACATTAACGCCACAAAACACTTTAGTAATTGCTTTGATAAATGCGCGTTCGAAGTCAAACATCACTGTCACCAGTTGTAAACGTGGCTCCATCGACTGCAACTCTTTCAGCATTTTGATGTAGACTCTCTCGCTCTTACCGGTTGTCAGCACAAATACCAGCGGCAACACCTCTCCTCCAACAGCCCCATGTATGTTGTACATTATATGAAATATGTTAGGAACAACGCGAAATGTACCATCGGCATATCACACATCACACGTGCGTAATGCATTCAAATTCCGTTCCGTTGTAAAAATCAATATTCGGTCGGTTTTTTTGTCGTGATGCTACAGTCACATTTCAAAAATACTTCGTTCTTCCACATGTTTCGGTAACCATCGGCCACTACAAACTCATCAATAGTGGAGGGATTTGTTGGTACGTTTTGCTCGACATGACGAATGCGGCGAACCGTACAGCTCAGCTCTCTTCGGCTTGGGAGCTGCCTACTAGCTGCCACAGACACATCAGCGGTGGCTGCAGCAACAATGACTACTGTCGGCTCTTGGGTTTGTTTTGCTTTCTTTCGCAGTTTGGCCATTACCTTCATCACCTCAACTTTAGCGGGATCCGGCGCGTGAGAGAATGATCAAATTCTTCAGTTACTCTACCTATAAACTCATTTATATCATCAATAACAAAATCAATCCCTTACTGTCGCACACAGCAATACTGACATACCTGTTTTGTTCTTGGTGGATGTATAGCAGCGTCCACGGCATTTGCCGGTTTTATGTAAAACACATCGCCATATGAATTTTCTAGCACCCTCGCGATGAAATACATATATGTATCCACGATGAACAAGATTTTCACCGCCTTTCTGATTTGTCACAAAATGCAGCGTCATTGTTAACAGACGACCTCGCAAATTTAGGGCACTCGATGAAATATGCGACAAGCGATAGTCAATAGCGCACACAGGACACAATAATCGCGAGCAACGAATAAGCGAGTGACTCTGTGTTTAGATCCGCGTCCTCCGAGAAACTTTCGTCGTTAGCGGGCTCGCGCGCGAAGGTCCGGGGTTTTATTTCCACGACTTCAGAATTTTCTCGATTCCTCCGGACCCCCGGTAACGAACAGAAAATTCGGCTGATCCAATCAGCTGTCGACGTCTCGAGTAATTCGTTTTGACGACTGTCACGCTGACCTCGAGGCCGATCACCGATCAGCTGTTTTGATATATAACTCGCTCGCTTTGTCCCGGGTCCCGGGTGTATGCCTCGCGCACCGAGTCTCCGAGACAAAGGAGCGAGTCATTATCGGCAACAATAGAGCTCTGTTTTTCTGCCCTTCAGTTACCGGGAAATATTCGGCTATTTCGGCGAACGAATCTATTCTTAACATAGAATTTCGCTGGCTTTACCCTGAAAGGCAGAATTTGACCGAATTATTTAAAGGCATGATTTTCTTTGATTGCCCCGACGCTGATTTTTGTTCGATCGCGAACACACACGTATGCTACAACCAGTGGGTTTTTCGTGCTGGAATGCTATTGACCAGGACGTTTTTGACAAGGGATCAATTTTTCCGGGATCTTTATGGTGGGCTTTTTTTGTTGTACGGATTATTTTATTCGGGGAACATATTTTTCGGGATCATTAGAGTGGGATTTTTTTGTTGGGATCATTTTCACCGGATATTCACCGTCCACCCATGAGCACAAATGGGACATCTACCCATAGGCATATCCACTTGAGTATCTCCTCATGGGTATCTCCTCATAGGTATCTGCTCATGGGTATCTCCTCATGGGTATGTTCTCACAATACCTATAAAAACTCACAGTACATGGGCGATTCCATGTCAAGCGGGACACCTTCGAAAGATGATGTTTGAAATACTGGATAATTTTTTAATATGTTCTATACTTCCAAATAAAAGTGTCCGCTGTATTTTTTTAGATTTTTAAAACCAGTATTTTCAAAGTTATTAAAGATCGAAAATTGCACCAAATCGCTAAAAATTGGACAAACACTCATTAAAATATCAATATCTCCGGTTTTATGCTACTTACAGGCTTCGGCATGGGCTCATTTTGAAGCTCTCGAACGTCGCTTCAATTTCGTGTAATTGAATTTTAATAAGAAAAATTTTGGTTAATTGTTATAAACAATTAAATTTTCAAAGGTGATTTTTTATAACTTATCACCACTGTAGGGGAGACCGGGGCTAAACCG
The DNA here is from genome assembly GCA_035220575.1 of Temnothorax rugatulus. NCBI lineage: Eukaryota > Metazoa > Arthropoda > Insecta > Hymenoptera > Formicidae > Temnothorax > Temnothorax rugatulus. Next base: position 73,784 of record JASTWL010000513.1, on the reverse strand, counting down.
CCAACGGGGTTGAACCGCCAAATCAAATATCTCGAAACCTGTATATTGTGCGAACTCGCTATTAACATTGTAAACGCTGCTTATGGTACCCATGTGACCAACGGAGTTTCGGCAGGTTACCTGCCGTGTTATGATTTTTACGAGGGCAAACGTGTTTTCGGAAGGTAAAAGTGAAATTTTCTGCGCGTGGAAATTTTGTAATATCTTGAATATTATTGTATCACCGAATCTCAAAGTAAGTGATTATAAAGAGTAATGCATGCTGAACACGAATCCAGTGTAGTTTTTTCATTATCGTTGATGTCTAATATTTCGTGGGCGATCAAACCTGAAACTTATGTTTGGGGCTTATCCGCCAGTAAGCACCCGGGGCTGGTCCGCCAGTCTCGTCACTGTGGCGTGCCGGGCGCACGACTTTAGCTCACGGCGATTTCAGGTTAGGTTTCCCTCGAGCGTGATTCTGTCTTCCCTTGCACGTGCGTCAGTTTGTATAGGAGGAAAATGGTACGCACGTTTCGTCGCAAAACGACTCCCGTCGACAAGGAGCAACTCAAGAAGGCAGTTCTTGCGGTGAGAAAAGATAAAATGAGTGCTTTACGCAGCCGCAAAACAATTCGATGTCCGGAGAACCACGTTGAACGACTTGAAAAAAATGCCACACAAACAGAACCGCAGCCTTCGACGAGCAGTGGGCGTAAATCGAAATCAAGGAAGCAGCAGCGGTCCGATTCTGACGAAGACTTGAATAATACATGCTGCGTGTGCTCAGAGAAGTTGACAATAAACAGAGCATATGGGAAACAGTGCATTGCGTGCGAGCGTAGACACAACACATGCGTGCGCTTGTCAGGATCTGTATTCACGTGCCTAAATTGTTTTATGGAATAAGTAAAAAAAATGTTTCGCATAAAAATTTTTAATAAATTTTTATATTTTTCTCTTAAAAAACAATTATTAAAATGTATCCTATCATTTTTCAGGATTAGATGTACGTATATGTATTGAAAATGCAGTGTGGCGGATTAGCCCCGGGGGGGTGGCGGTTCAACCCCGGCATTTTTGAGATTTCAATTTTTCCACCGTTGTCGTTTTTGCTCTATACCGGTTAAACAAAGCAACATAGATAAAAATTTCCTATATAAATTTTGTAGCTAAAGGTTCACTCTTTACAGTGGTATACCACATTTAACTAAAATTATTTATTTTGTTGTTAAAAATCGGCACCGAAAAAAAACTGGCGGTTTAGCCCCGGTCTCCCCTACCATATTGAAAAAAAATACGAGTTTGTTCGTTAGTTAATTCTCTACAAAACTGGTAAGTTTCAGGATGGAGAACGAATGGACACTATTTGAAAAAAAAAAAAAAAAAAAAAAAAAAAAAACAAGTAACCACGCTGCTGTTCTGGCGCGCTCATAAAACTTGCGTGCAGGAAAGGAATTGTGTTCGGGATTGAACAGGGTAATTCAACGGGAGAGGTGCACTTGTACACGGTTCATTTGGACACCGTTCATTTGGACACGGTCATTTGGACACGATCAAATGGACACCGTTTATATGGACACGGTTTATTTGGACACCGTTTATTTGGACACGGTTCACTTGGACACGGTTCATTTGGATGCGGCTCATTTGGACACGAGAATACGCGACCTGTTCACCTGGACACAAAAATGCGCGGCCTGTTCACTTGGACACGAAAATGCGCGATCTGTTCACTTGGACACGAAAATAGGAAATCTTCAAACACTCGGAAATCGCAACAAAATTCCTATGTTTTAGTACTTCATCTTCTTTGTAGTAGGCGGCGAAGGGATGCAAAGTGACTTGGTCGTTATTCCAATGTACACCCTGAATTGCATCTTGGATTACAAACGCGTAATTTTCAGAGAAATCACACACCACCAAGCATTCTCCTGTTTGCAATTGATTTTTTCGGACTTCAAGGAATGTCGACTGTTGCTCAGCAAAAAATGCATGCGTGACTAACGCGTTCAGCTTCACGTCAAGTTTTTCCAGAAATTCTTGTACAGATGTTTGAATTATTTCCTTTGTTCGATCAATCGATATCCACTGTCTAAACGTTTCAGTATCTTGAAATTCTTTATCGAATAAATCTTGCAACTGCTCCATTAACTTCGATGTACCTGGACAGCAGTCACATTTTTTTAAATGGCAGTTGATTGATGGTTGATTGCATATGATTGGTGCAAAACAGTCTTTATAATTAGTGATAGGCTGCAATGTGTCAGATGTTAGCTGGGGTATTCTTGCGCCGTCTATCATTAATTTGACGTTTTCGTGGATAACACAAACGCAAACGGAATGAGTTCCAGTTGCTCCAGGAAGTATGCAATGTTTTGGCCTCAATTCACAAAATTTGGAAAAACCGATTTTTATGTCCGGATACTTCTCCGTAAATAAACGGTATGTTTCCCTTAGATTAGTCAGTATTAGTCTTTTTTGTTTCTGCACTTTTTGACCACATTCTTTTATTGTGACGTAATTTTTTTTCCTGCCATTACACGACTCATGTAATCGGATGTATAGAAATCCAGGACTTGTTTCACACTATCTTCCGGTAACCTCTTACCAAGTTTTGCATTTTGACTTGATAAAATCCCACAATCAGCCGCTAGTTTCTTTGCTACGGTAATCATCCGATTGGAAGCGTCAAAATGTTGACGAATTTGACCAAATGACCAATCTTCAAACATAGTTAAAATTTTTAATTTTAAACCTCGATCACTTGTTGTACGAAAAGATTTTTCAAGTTTTTTTATAATTTTGTTTTCGGCACCGTCAGTCTCGACTTCCATACTTTCGTCAACACGAAATACTTTATTGGCCAATGTATTATGTATTTTTTGTAATTTATCTTCAGAATAGTTCTTTTGTTGTATTTTATTCTCTTTGATAGGCGAAATTCCTAGCATAACTAGACTCTGGTTCAGATGTATGATATCAACGGATCTTATCTGTAACGACGAATCACTACCACTCGTCAATTGTGATGCTCTTGGATCCGAGTTCAGTTCATTAATTGTCGAAGAAATGCCACTAGCTTCAATAGTATCAGGCACCTTCGCAAGTCGTAACCGACAAGTATCACAAATTTTCTCCTCTTCTGATATTGACATACCTTTGTTTTTCAATTTATTAATTATCGCTGGGGTCATCTTTCTTAAATTCTTGTATGGTTTTTTGCCATGTTTTTCCAATTGAAATGGATTACAACAGTAATTAGACAGTTTTCTTTTTCACAACGCATTCATTTTGCCACGCACAAATGTTTTGTTCAAAAGGAAATTGAGAATAACTCGTACACTAAAAAAAAAAAAATTGTTGAAAAACGCAAAATGTGTTTCATCCAACTAAATATTTAGTCCGATCCCAGCAAACACAATGCAACATGTAACGTACAGGTTAGTTGTAATTTCCTACTCAACAATATAAATGCAATATAACACGTGTGTTATATTGCATTTATATTGTTGAGTAGGAAATTACAACTAACCTGTACGTTACATGATGCATTGTGTTTGGTGGGATACGTTCAACTAAACATTAGTTGATTTAATTGAACATTAGTTGAATTAACTAATTATTGATTAAACAATTTTAATGGTTGACATGCCTGAACTATACCTTTTTTAATGCAACTTAATAATTGTTGAATCAATCATTGGATCACAACAACAATACAAATTTAGTCCATATAATCAGGTCTAGACACTCCTATGCCGCGAACATAGGAGAGAGTGGGACCCAAGTGAAGCCAGAAAACCAATATGGCGTCAGATGTAGTAAAACCTTATTGCGCATGCGCCGCGGAATTGCTGCATACTTTTAAATATTAGCCGCACGGGCCGCACGCCGCGTGCCGCATTCCCGCGCCGCTGTGAACGCAGCTGTTTTCTTTTTTTCTCTTTTTTTTAGAATAGTGTCCATTCGTTCTCCATCCTGAAACTTACCAGTTTTGTAGAGAATTAACTAACGAACAAACTCGTATTTTTTTCAACATGGTACAGTGGTGATAAGTTATAAAAAATCACCTTTGAAAATTTAATTGTTTATAACAATTAACCACAATTTTTCTTGTTAAAATTCAATTACACGAAATTGAAGCGACGTTCGAGAGCTTCAAAATGAGCCCATGCCGAAGTCTGTAAGTAGCATAAAACCGGAGATATTGATATTTTAATGAGAGTGTTTGTCCAATTTTCAGCGGTTTGGTGCAATTTTCGATCTTTAATAACTTTGAAAATACTGGTTTTAAAAATCTAAAAAAAATTGACGTTCGTTTTTTGGTTGCATAAAACGTGTAGAAAATTCAATGACAAAATCGGAGTCATGACCCAAAACTTTGTATTTATTTTGTCCCGCTTGACGTGGAATTGCTCACGTATAAAAAATTAATTTTATTTTGAAAAGAAGTTCTTATATTGTATTTATATTGAAAAATATATTGAAAATATTTACATTGAATCGAAAAAGTATTTATTGAAGTATTATTGAAGTATTATTTAGATTGAAAAAGAAGTTCTCTGTTGCTCAGCGGCGAGTGGGGGGCGATGCGAAACAAGACTTTAAAAGTCTTTCGCGTCGCCCCCCACTCGCCACTTGCTGCTTGTCTACCGTCGCTCGTTGACTCCACCTCTCTTCGGCATACCGCTCACCGCGTTGAGTGGCACCCGTTTGACCACGTTAATATTGACCACGGTCCCGATTGACCACGTTGAAATTGACCACGTTGCGATTGACCACGTTGATATTGACCACGTTGTGATTGACCACGGTCCCGATTGACCACGGTCCCGATTGACCACCGTCCCGATTGACCACGGTCTCGATTGACCACGGTCCCTATTGACCACCGTCCCGATTGACCACGGTCCCGATTGACCACCGTCCCAATTGACCACGGTCCCGATTGACCACGGTCTCGATTGACCACGGTCCCGATTGACCACCGTCCCGATTGACCACGGTCCCGATTGACCACCGTTCCGATTGACCACGGTCCCGATTGACCACGTTGAAATTGACCACGTTGCGATTGACCACGTTGATATTGACCACGTTGTGATTGACCACGGTCCCGATTGACCACGGTCCCGATTGACCACCATCCCGATTGACCACCGTCCCGATTGACCACGGTCCCGATTGACCACCTTCCCAATTGACCACGGTCCCGATTGACCACGGTCTCGATTGACCACGATCCCGATTGACCATCGTTCCGATTGACCACGTTCCCGATTGACCACGGTCTCCATTGATCCTATATAATATATCAGAATCCGAGTACGCGTTAAGGAAAACGAAATCCCGACGTCTTCCACGAGGAGAAGTCGGCTCAATTGGTTATCTGACACCTAGTAAACACTGTAGTCAGGTCGGCGTCAATGTAGCGTCGACGATAGAAGAATTCGGCACGCAGACGTCTTCTTCAAGACGAAGTATAATGTACGCGTTGACAGACACCTAGTACACGCTAAAATGGGATCGGCGTCAAACCCACTATTCGGGGAAGCGAAATTAGTACGTAGACACCTTCCCCGAGAACAAGACCCGGAATCACGTCTACCAGGTTCCTAGAGCCAGCCCTGTAAGGTCAGCGTCAACGGCCGACATCATAAAGTGCACCAAAACATCTTTCCCAGAGCATGTGTGGGCGGGGGGCTTCGCCCCCCCTGCACCCCCCCATTGTGTGAGTAAACCTAGAAGTGTGGGCGGGGGGGCTCCCGCCCCCCCCTGCACCCCCCTGTGCACTGGGCGGGTGGGTAAGGTTGACGGGTGGGCAGGGGGGGCTTCGCCCCCCCCCGCACCACCCCCATGGACACGCCTTCGGCGTGCCCGGGTAGGAGATGTATTTCGCTTTATGCGTGAGCGGGGGGGGCTTCGCCCCCCCCCCTGCACCCCCCCCCCAGCCTCACTTTATAAATTATTCGAAATCGTGGTCAATCGGGACCGTGGTCAATCGAAACCGTGGTCTATCACAACATGGTTAATATCAACGTGGTCAATCGCAACGTGGTCAATTTTAACGTGGTCAATCGGGACGGTGGTCAATCGGGACCGTGGTCAATAGGGACCGTGGTCAATCGGGACGGTGGTCAATCGGAACCGTGGTCAATCGGGACGGTGGTCAATCGGGACCGTGGTCAATCACAACGTGGTCAATCGCAACGTGGTCAATCGCAACGTGGTCAATTTCAACGTGGTCAATCGGAACGGTGGTCAATCGGGACCGTGGTCAATCGGGACGGTGGTCAATCGGGACCGTGGTCAATCGAGACCGTGGTCAATCGGGACCGTGGTCAATAGGGAGGGTGGTCAATCGGGACCGTGGTCAATCGGGACGGTGATCAATAGGGACCGTGGTCAATCGGGACGGTGGTCAATCGGGACCGTGGTCAATCGGGACGGTGGTCAATCGGGACCGTGGTCAATCACAACGTGGTCAATCGCAACGTGGTCAATTGCAACGTGGTCAATATCAACGTGGTCAATCGGGACCGTGGTCAATGTTAACGTGGTCAAACGGGACGCTCCCACCGCGTTCAATCCAAACGCTCATTCGCTCTAATATTTAAATTAGTTACTCGATAACTAATAGGAATTTTGCAAAATGGTACATAATTTTTCTTCTCGGTTTGACCTAATCTACCTCCAGTTTTTGTTTTGGCAACCTTAAATCAGACATTCTGTACAACATACAACATAAATTAAAATATTAAAATAAATGTAAACCATATAACATACATTTACATTTTATTTATAGATTATTCCTAACAATTAAGTACTTACGAGTGTTTTGTTCTTCGATGCTGTGATGAGATAATGATTTGTTATGGCTAGATGATTCGACCTGTGTGAGGATTGAGATTTATGGCGGGACAGTTCTTTTTCTTGCCATTTGGTATTTAGTTTTAATAAGGTATGAAACTGCTCTTGAAGATCTTTATGCTTTTGTTGTAATATCAAAAAATCGTTCTTCCACTTCTTATTTTCTTTCTTTTTCAAATAAAGAGTTTCTATTAATCAGTCTTTCTCTTTTAATTTTTTAGTTAAATTTTCAAACTCCACTGAGAAACTATTATCTTCGAGCTTTTTTCTTTTCTTTTCATTAGGAAAAATACTCGCAAACGTTGAAGAAGTATTTAAGTTTTTTGCATCATTAGCAGAAGAGTTTTCTTGATCTTTAAGAAAGTAAAGCTCAGTGTCAGATAGATTATCCTTAAAAAAATAGAAGTGTGATTGAAAACAATGTGTAAAATAATACTTGAAAAAAGAAATGCAGAATAAAATACAGGATTAGATTCTTCACTTTCACTCTTAGACATATAGGTAAGAGATTGCGAAGATTCTGTTTCCTCCACGGTTGATTGAGTGATGCGATCAAGATTAAGTTGTCTAGTCCTTTCACTGCAAGACTTGTTCTCTTTTTGAATTTTGCCCTTCATTGACTGTCAAGGAAAATCAAGTACAACTAATGATTGAAAATTGGACAAAAGCAAACGTTTATTAACTTTTAATCATACAAACAGAATGTACCTGCTTCTTAATCTCACTAGAAATTGAATTAGCATTGGGTTTCAAAGGCCGGCGTCCTTTTGGTTCTTCAAATAAAGCTAGAAGTTCATTTAGAGATCCTGAAAACATACGTAAATAACCGATGATACATGCTATCCTTAATCGCATCTTTAATCGAGTTTAGTAACATCGAGTTGTGAGCAGACTAACTGGTCAATTATAGCCATTTCATTCATTCTGAAGAATGTCTGTAATTGGACCGTCAAAGAACTATCGATGCTATTTAACCTAATTAAGGACAGTGTGTAAATGTAATCAATAAAACAACTCTGATGTAAACTGGTTATTTTACTTGTATGTAAATTTATATTTGGATAACTATATTTTATATTAATCCGCACAAACCTGCAAACTGTATCAGCTTGGCATTGTAGTATCCTGTAATAGGACCACTTTTCTTCCCACGTATTATTTTTTCTACATCGAGAATTCTTCCTTGTTCTTTAAGCATCTTTGCTGGAGTATCGGATGATTTTTTGCTCCAAAATACTTTATATTCTTGTCTTCTCATATTGTTTTCCAACTCTTCCACTACAACTTCATGATCTTGAAAAAAAGATATTGGCACATCCACTTTCTCCTGGTCAATTTCGTACTGTACACGTGCCCACATAATTTCTTCTTTTACTTATTATTCTTGAATATTTTTAGAACACACTCTTGATATTCAAAATAATTCTAAAATAAGAAGTTATTGCGAAAACCGGCTTTTTGTGACAATCAAGTCACTTAACCTAAAATATTTAACTTACAATTAACAGAGCGGCTAGATTATCGAACACTACATGTACAATTGTACAAATATATCAGTGTAGCCAATGGCCATTGGCCATCTCACCGTCGCTACATTAATACATTACGAGCATTTAGTACACTTACTACTTTACTGACAATGAGCTCAGTGAACGGTCGTAATACTGAATGCATCTGTGTGGTTATGTCTCATGGACATGGGCATATTCCCAAGGAACATGAGTATGTCCCCAAGGGACATCATGAGCATATTTCCAATTCTCATGGGTATGTCCCCAAGGGACATGGACATATTTCCAAGGAACATGGGTATATCCTCCTGGGAACATATATCCTCTTGGGGAAATACCCATGTTCCTTGGGAATATGCCCATGTCCCTTGGGTACATACCCATGAGGATTGGGTACTTTAACTTAGTTCCCATAGGTACATTTCCACTAGGATAAGTATGGACGGGGCGCCGACGACAACGCGATCGTGCCTCTGCGGTTAACCGACGATAAGAGGGATAGACGTAAATCTCCTGTATCTGCGCGATACGCTACGTGGCGTCGTCAGCAGGGGCCATTTCGCCTGGATAAAGAATCTGTCGCGATTGATGAAATCACAATTGACTGCGAAACGGTGCGCGAAGCACATTTGCGATCGGTAAGTAAAAAAATTTTAAAAAAACCTGAGGAACAAGGAAACGACAAAGTGTTATTTTATATAAACATACATAGTAATCGCACGCACGTTAATTCGCAGATATCTACACTATTTCTATACGCGCGACAAGTTGGCCGCTCACAGCGTCGATTGCAGCCGAATGAACGACTGCGCCATTGTTCTTCCAAACGAGGACGATAAGTGGCTGTCGTTTGACAATCACGACAGAAAGGAGCGACTCCCCTTCGTGGTGTACGCGGATCTGGAGTGTCTTCTCGAACAACGGGAGAGGGAGAATGCCGAAGGGGGGGCGAGTACGGAAAGATACGCTTATCAGCGTCACGTACCGTTCAGCCTGGGCCTGTCTGTGCTGCACCTACGACGATACCGTATCAACGTACAGATATCGTCGCGGCGAGGATTGCGTTTCGTGGTTCGTTAACGAACTTCGCGCTCTCGTGTATCGCGCTAAGACTAAATTCTCCACCAATATAGCTATGGTAGAACTTACGGAGGACAAGAAACGCGAATTTTGGCGCGCGACGCATTGTCACGTGTGTGGGAAAGCGTTCCAACCGAAAGACAAGCGCGTGCGAGATCACTGTCATCTAACCGGACGCCACAGAGGTCCGGCGCATTCTCGTTGCAATCTGAATTACAGAAACACGTGATTTCCATGTTCTTTCACAATCTGTCGGGTTATGACGCGCACTTTATCGTCGAGAAAATCGCGAACGATTTCGATGGCGGGGTCGATCTGCTGCCGCTTACGAAGGAAAGTTACATATCGTTCGCGAAGACCGTTAAGGAGACGCAGACGGACGGGAAATGGGATCGGTACGTGAAGCTTCGATTCGTGGACTCGAACAAATTTTTAGCCGCGAGTATCGAAACCCTGGCGTCCTATCTGAACAAGGACAAGCTGAGAATAACGCGTTCGGAGTACGCGGATTTGAGTACGGAGGATCTCGATCTGCTCACTCGCAAGGGAGTATTTCCGTACGAGTACGTCGACAGCGTGGACAAGTTGCAGGAGACCGAGCTTCCACCGCGCGAGGTCTTTTACAGCTCCCTGACCGACGAGACCGCGAGCGAGACCGACTACGAGCACGAGACGAGGGTCTGGCGACTTTTTCGCGTGCGAGATCTCGGCGAGTACAGCGATCTGTATCTCAAGACCGACGTACTTCTTCTGGCGGATATTTTTGAAAATTTTCGGGACACGTGTATGGCGAGTTATGGGCTGGATTCCGCGTATTATTATACATTGCCGGGGTACACGTGGGACGCCATGCTGAGATACACCGGCGTGCGTTTCGAGCTGCTCACCGACATCGACATGGTGTTCGTGGAACGCGGCGGCCTCAGTCAATGTTCGCTCAGGTACGCGCGAGCTAACAACAGGCACGTACCGACGTACGACTCGTCCCAGCCCAAAACCTATCTCATGTATTACGACATGAACAATCTGTACGGCTGGGCTATGTGCGAATCGCTGCCGTACGCGAATTTCCAGTGGCTCGACGACCCTGAGATTTTTGACGTGACGGACGTGCCGTCGGACGGCGATGTCGGTTACATTCTGGAGGTGGATCTCGAGTATCCGGAACCTGCACGACGTCCACGCGGACCTGCCATTGTGTCCGACGCGCGATAAACCGCCCGGTAAGCGGCATGAGAAATTGCTCGCTACGCTCCACGACAAATCGCGCTACGTGACGCACTATCGAAATATGCAACAATATCTGCGACTCGGTTTGCGTCTGACGTGCGTTCGTCGCGTTCTGCGATTCGCCCAGTCACCATGGCTTCGCAGCTACATCGAGCTGAACACGACGTTCAGGACGCGCGCGAGCAACGAGTTCGAACGGAATATGTACAAACTGATGAACAATGCCGTCTTCGGTAAGACGATGGAGAATGTGCGCGATCACGTGGAGTGGCCTGCACTTGGACACGGTACATTTGGACACCGTTCATTTGGACACGGTCATTTGGACACGATCAAATGGACACCGTTTATAATATAAATTAATATTTATAATATTTATAATATAAATTACAAACATTTAATGTACCTTGCTATAAGCGTGAGCGGGGGAGGGGCTTCGCCCCCCCCCGCACCCCCCCATGCACACGCGTTTCGGTGTCCAAGTGCACAGGTCGCTCATTTTCGTGTCCAAGTGCACAGGTCGCGTATTCTCGTGTCCAAATGAGCCGTGTCCAAATGAACCGTGTCCAAATGAACTGTGTCCAAATGAACCGTTTCCAAATGAACCGTGTCCAAATGAACCGTGTCCAAATAAACGGTGTCCAAATGAACCGTGTCCATATAAACGGTGTCCATTTGATCGTGTCCAAATGACCGTGTTTAAATGAACGGTGTTTAAATGAACCGTGTACAAGTGCACCTCTCCCGATCACGTGGACGTGCGTCTCGTGACGCGATGGGATAGGAGGTACGGTGCGGAGGCGATGATCACCCGAACTTTCACAGCAGAAGCGTCTTCTCGGAGGATCTGGTCGCGATCGAGCTGCGAAGGCTCGAGGTAAAATTCAACAAACCGGTCTACGTGGGTATGTGCATTCTCGAGATATCCAAGACGCGTCTCTACGAGTTTCACTACGACTACATGGTGCCGCTCTACTCGACCGGTGTCGAATTCTTTACACGGATACCGACAGTCTGATCTATTCACTGGAGTGCGAAGACGCGTACGAGCGTATGAGACGCGACATAGACAGGTTCGACACGAGCGATTACGCGGAGAATAACGCGCATGGTATGCCGCGCGCCAACAAGAAGGTGCCCGGTTTGATGAAGGACGAGAACAACGGCGCGATCATGACGAGGTTCGTGGGCCTCAGAGCGAAGATGTACGCTTACAAGGTACTCGGACGCGACGATACCAAGAGAATAAAGGGCGTCAAGAGAAACGTCACGAAGAGGATCACGTTCGAGGATTACGTGGCGTGCCTGCGGAACGCGCGCGAGCTGAAGACGCGCCAGTCGTGCATACGCTCGAGGTTGCACGAGGTTTACACTATGTCGGAGCAAAAACTTGTTCTCAGTCCGCACGACGTGAGCAAACGATACGAGGTTGGACAGCGTGGAAACGTTTCCGTGGGGACATTACGGAAGACCGTTGTGAAAAAAAAAACAGAGAAACAATATCATACGCTTTTTAAAATTGTTTTATCGTAAAAATCAATACGTAGGAAAACACCGATAAATGTGTAAACCTTTATTAATAATAAAGTACACGTTGTGTGTGTGTGTGTGTGTGTGTGTGTGTGTGTGTGTGTGTGTGTGTGTGTGCGTGCGTGCGTGTGTCTAATTATTTCTGTTACAATACAGATGCCTTATCTATCCACGAATTGTGCGAACTGTCCATTCCTAGCCACTTCACGTACACTCGATTGCCGCGCTTACGCAGGACCTTTTCCACGAAATAGACGTCGGGATTGGAGACGCGTAGCAACTCGTGTTCGTAGAATCCTCCGGCTATCGTTTCTCCGCGAATGTCTTTCAGTAGATACGTAACGGGATTGGTCCTTTGCACTTTAGCTATGTGAAAGATCTCGGTGGTCCAATTGGGAGTGTAATCCTTTTCGAAGATCGTTTTGAATTTGCTCACGCGCACCGGATCGTTGACGCGAAATCTCGCCGGCGCGGCGATCTTCGCGCGACTGTACACCGCGCGCAGCAGTCTTTCGGCGACGGTGGGCGTCACGTCCGCCGGACGCATTCCGATCGTTCTGTGTCTGCGGCGATTGTAATTCGACAAGAGGCTTGGCAGCGAGTCGATCCATCTGTACGATCCCTGAAGCGTGAAGAGCTTCCACATATCGTTTTTCAACGTGCGATTTAATCTCTCAACCACCGACGCTTTCATCACCGAATACGTGGAGTAGTGTTCACCTTGCGCGCGTCGAAGATCTCGCGCACGTCGGCGTTGTAGAATTCCTTTCCTTTGTCCGTTTGCAGATTCCTAGAGCATCGCGCGTCCTCGCGAAAGATCTTTCGGAGAGCCGTCGCGACCTCCTTTCCGCTCTTAGTCTTGAGCGAGATCGTCCAGGCGTACTTGCTCAGCACATCGATGACCGTCAGAATGTAATTGTGACCCGCGTTTTCGCGCGAATAGGGACGCATCTCGACCACGTCGGCCTGCCACAGGTAGTCGTAACCGCGCACCAAGACGCGGCGGCGAGGAAAGTTTTTTCGCGCCGGCGCGTGCAATTCCTCTACGAGTCTTCGTTTTTCCGCGCTCATTGCTCAAGAAGGTTTAAAATACTCTGAATTTTGCCGATCTCGACGTCGTGCTTATCCACGGTATTTTTCACAGTTACGAACTGGCTTCTAAATTCTCTTATCAGATCTCTAAAATTCTTTTTGGCCTCAGCGATCGCTCCCTAGACGTAGCTCATGTTCGTCGCGTCGGTGCCGTCCTCCGGCGCGGCTACCCGCCGTATCTTGTGCTCCGACGCGTCGTAGGAATCCTCGCGTACGAGCAGCGCGTCGTTTCGCAACGTTACGATTTCGTCTCTTAAACCTTGGGTCGCGTTTGTCACGATGACGCCTGTGAAATCTTGATCGGAGGTGTTCTTCTTGATCTCCTCGGTCACGACGCTCTGGAGCCGTTCGATCGCGTCCTCTACGTAGCTCTTGTTCGTCGCGTCGGTGCCGATCTCCGGCGCTGCTTCGCGTCGTATTTTGCGCTCCCTCGCGTCGTAAGAGTCCCGATTCGAGAGGAGCGCGTCCCTCAACATCGCTATCTCGCCTTTCAATTCTTCGGTCGCGCTTCTCTTCGATCGTTCGATCGCGTCCTCGACGTAACTCCTGTTCGCGTCGTCGTCGATCTCCGGCGCGGCTACCCGCCGTATCTTGCGCTTCCTAGCGTCGTAGGAATCCTCGCTCATAAAGAGCGCATTGGTGCGCGTTCGACCAGCTCGTTGGGATCGTCCCAGTGAACGTAATCGATCGCGTTGTCGGTCAGTCGCATGGCCGACGGTAGTCCGACACCCTTTGTAGTCCCAACTTTGTGAGACGGGAGTACGAGCGGCGCTATTATATTTCTGTACTTGTATCCCTTGTTACCCATGATAGGCTTGCCTGCGCTGCGATCGCGTTTGTGAGCGCTGGTAGCGAAAAGTATACTCCTGTACGTTCGTTTGTCCCTGTCCGTATAGGTGCTAGCGTCGGGAGTTCGCATGAAGATCAACTCGTACAGACCGCGCGTGCCCTTGTACCGTACACCGTCGATGATCACGGAGTCATCCGCGGCCACGTCAAATCGCTTGTTGCCCAACATCGTACCGTTCTCGCCGAGATACACTCCGTAGACGTTGTCGATATCCTTTTTTCTGTCACCGCTCAGAAGAGCGCCCACGTATTCCCGTCCTAACGGTCCTAGTTGGCTATGCAGAACGTCGCGACCTTCCGTCGTACTCAAAGACTCCCTGACGGACGTCTCCAGCGTAGGGGGTGGAGTCGTCGTCTCCGAGACGATCTCACATCCTGTGGGTAAAAACCGGACCGAATCGGCATGGATCGGCGTGGAGCTCGTCGTCATCGTCGTTGTCGCGGGAGCCGAACTCAACCGTGCTGGACGCGATTCTCTTTTTCCCGCGGTCGTCGTTGTCCTGATTGGCGTAAATACCTCCTCGTATTCGCGCTCGAGATCGGCGCCAGCATCGTCGTCGTCGTCGTCGTCGTCACCGTTCTCGCTATTCTTCTTCGCCCTCTTCGTCGTTTTCATTTTTTTCGCGAGCGTAAAGCTACCACCGCCGTCATCGTCGCCGCCAATCTTGCCCGGCCTTTTACGTTCCACATTTTCGGCGAGCCGTTTCAGAGGTTCGACGATGGGTTCGTATCTCTTTTCCAGAGCGATCTCGCTCTCCATTTTCCCAGCCCTGAGAGCGGCGTACTTCCTGCGAATCGAGGCGCGTGTTTTGGCTATCTCTCGCGCGGTCTTCTCCCCCGCGATCGCGCTCATTCTCGCGTCGTTCGGCGAAGCGCACTGATCGGTTCTACAGCACGGCGAAGTCGTGGAATCCCCGTCTGTACCGTCCGCCTCGCAACGCGCTGTCCTTGTCTATCACGGCAAAACCGTAGGTGCGTCGCTAACACTCGCGACAAAAGGCGCAAAACTCGTCGTACGACATATCGATGTTCACGTGATCGTCGTACACGTGTCGCAGATTGGTGCCGTTTTGTCTGAACAGGATCAACAGATTTGCGTTATCGCGCACGAGATGTTTCGGTTTTAGCATACGTCTGAGGGTGCTGACCCATGGACATCGGAATTATCGGAAAACGGAATCGGAAAGGTGGGATGGTGGGGAGCTAACCAATCAGAAAGATTCCGTTGCGTGTTTCCACACCTGGGTTCCCCATGGCGATCATTTTTCGGAACGGAATTCACATGCGCGTAATTCAAATATCTGGCAGTCACTGGCGGTTAAAGAGTGTTGTAATATAAGTTATTTGCTGTTGTATTTATATATTTATTTTGATTGAAAAAGAGGAATATGATGTCATCTGCTGTAAGTATTGTAATTATGAGATACGTATGATAAAAGTTATGTTATATTAGGTTATAATGTTGATGTATTGATGGTCTAGCGTACATTTCTAGCCTAACATACATATACAATATGCTTATAGTAGTTTCAATTTGTTAAAGACAGTATATATAATAAGAATAGTACATTATATTTTGTTTATAAGTATGTTTTATTTTATAGAAATAAAAAAATGAAAGCGAAAACAGCAAAATTATTTCTTATAAAAATGATAATGGAGTGGCTGGAGCCATAGAACAGCAATGGGAGAAGGCATTATATAATGATTTTGAAAAATTAATTTATAGATTCATAATTGTATAATGTCTACAATATTTTTGGGAGCCTCCCGTTTGACCACGTTAACATTGACCACGGTCCCGATTGACCACGTTGATATTGACCACGTTGCAATTGACCACGTTGCGATTGACCACGTTGTGATTGACCACGGTCCCGATTGACCACCGTCCCGATTGACCACCGTCCCGATTGACCACGGTCCCTATTGATCACCGTCCCGATTGACCACGGTCCCGATTGACCACCATCCCAATTGACCACGGTCCCGATTGACCACGGTCCCGATTGACCACCGTCCCGATTGACCACGGTCCCGATTGACCACGGTCCCTATTGACCACCGTCCCGATTAACCACGGTCTCGATTGACCACGGTCCCGATTGACCACCGTCCCGATTGACCACGTTAAAATTGACCACGTTGCGATTGACTACGTTGATATTAACCATGTTGTGATAGACCACGGTTTCAATTGACCACGGTCCCGATTGACCACGATCTCGAATAATTTATAAAGTGAGGCTCACGTGCATGGGGGGGTGCAGGGGGGGGGCGAAGCCCCCCTCCCGCTCACGCATAAAGCGAAATACATCTCCTACCCGGGCACGCCGAAGGCGTGTCCATGGGGGGGGGTGCGGGGGGGCGAAGCCCCCCCTGCCTACCCGTCAACCCAACCCACCCGCCCAGTGCACAGGGGGGGTGCAGGGGGGGCGGGAGCCCCCCCGCCCACACTTCTAGGTTTACTCACACAATGGGGGGGTGCAGGGGGGGCGAGAGCCCCCCCGCCCACACATACTCTGGGAAAGATGTTTTGATGCACTTTATGTTGTCGGCCGTTGACGCCGACCTTACAGGGCTGGCTCTAGGAACCTGGTAGACGTGATTCCGGGTCTTGTTCTCGGGGAAGGTGTCTACGTACTAATTTCGCTTTCCCGAATAGTGGGTTTGACGCCGACCCCATTTTAGCGTGTACTAGGTGTCTGTCAACGCGTACATTATACTTCGTCTTGAAGAAGACGTCTGCGTGCCGAATTCTCCTATCGTCGATGCTACATTGACGCCGACCTGACTACAGTGTTTACTAGGTGTCAGATAACCAATTGAGCCGACTTCTCCTCGTGGAAGACGTCGGGATTTCGTTTTCCTTAACGCGTACTCGGATTCTGATATATTATATAGGATAAATGGGGATTGTGGTCAATCGGGAACGTGGTCAATCGAAACGATGGTCAATCGGGACCGTGGTCAATCGAGACCGTGGTCAATCGGGACCGTGGTCAATTGGGACGGTGGTCAATCGGGACCGTGTTCAATCGGGACGGTGGTCAATCGGGACCGTGGTCAATCGGGACCGTGGTCAATCGGGACCGTGGTCAATCACAACGTGGTCAATATCAACGTGGTCAATCGCAACGTGGTCAATTTCAACGTGGTCAATCGGGAGCGTGGTCAATCGGAACGTGGTCAATCGAAACGATGGTCAATCGGGACCGTGGTCAATCGAGACCGTGGTCAATCGGGACCGTGGTCAATTGGGACGGTGGTCAATCGGGACCGTGGTCAATCGGGACGGTGGTCAATCGGGACCGTGGTCAATCACAACGTGGTCAATATCAACATGGTCAATCGCAACGTGGTCAATTTCAACGTGGTCAATCGGGACCGTGGTCAATCGGGACGGTGGTCAATCGGGACCGTGGTCAATCGGGACCGTGGTCAATCACAACGTGGTCAATATCAACGTGGTCAATCGCAACGTGGTCAATTTCAACGTGGTCAATCGGGACCGTGGTCAATCGGAACGGTGGTCAATCGGGACGGTGGTCAATCGAGACCGTGGTCAATCGGGACCGTGGTCAATTGGGACGGTGGTCAATCGGGACCGTGGTCAATCGGGACCGTGGTCAATCACAACGTGGTCAATATCAACGTAGTCAATCGCAACGTGGTCAATTTCAACGTGGTCAATCGGGACCGTGGTCAATCGGAACGGTGGTCAATCGGGACCGTGGTCAATCGGGACGGTGGTCAATCGGGACCGTGGTCAATCGAGACCGTGGTCAATCGGGACCGTGGTCAATCGGGACGGTGGTCAATCGGGACCGTGGTCAATCGGGACCGTGGTCAATCACAACGTGGTCAATATCAACGTGGTCAATCGCAACGTGGTCAATTTCAACGTGGTCAATCGGGACCGTGGTCAATCGGGACGGTGGTCAATCGGGACCGTGGTCAATCACAACGTGGTCAATATCAACGTGGTCAATCGCAACGTGGTCAATTTCAACGTGGTCAATCGGGACCGTGGTCAATCGGGACGGTGGTCAATCGGGACCGTGGTCAATCGGGACCGTGGTCAATCACAACGTGGTCAATATCAACGTGGTCAATCGCAACGTGGTCAATTTCAACGTGGTCAATCGGGACCGTGGTCAATCGGAACGGTGGTCAATCGGGACCGTGGTCAATCGAGACCGTGGTCAATCGGGACCGTGGTCAATTGGGACGGTGGTCAATCGGGACCGTGGTCAATCGGGACCGTGGTCAATCACAACGTGGTCAATATCAACGTAGTCAATCGCAACGTGGTCAATTTCAACGTGGTCAATCGGGACCGTGGTCAATCGGAACGGTGGTCAATCGGGACCGTGGTCAATCGGGACGGTGGTCAATCGGGACCGTGGTCAATCGAGACCGTGGTCAATCGGGACCGTGGTCAATCGGGACGGTGGTCAATCGGGACCGTGGTCAATCGGGACCGTGGTCAATCACAACGTGGTCAATATCAACGTAGTCAATCGCAACGTGGTCAATTTCAACGTGGTCAATCGGGACCGTGGTCAATCGGAACGGTGGTCAATCGGGACGTGGTCAATCGGGACGGTGGTCAATCGGGACCGTGGTCAATCGAGACCGTGGTCAATCGGGACCGTGGTCAATCGGGACGGTGGTCAATCGGGACCGTGGTCAATCGAGACCGTGGTCAATCGGGACCGTGGTCAATTGGGACGGTGGTCAATCGGGACCGTGGTCAATCGGGACCGTGGTCAATCACAACGTGGTCAATATCAACGTAGTCAATCGCAACGTGGTCAATTTCAACGTGGTCAATCGGGACCGTGGTCAATCGGAACGGTGGTCAATCGGAACGGTGGTCAATCGGGACCGTGGTCAATCGGGACGGTGGTCAATCGGGACCGTGGTCAATCGAGACCGTGGTCAATCGGGACCGTGGTCAATCGGGACCGTGGTCAATCGGGACGGTGGTCAATCGGGACCGTGGTCAATCGGGACCGTGGTCAATCAGAACGTGGTCAATATCAACGTGGTCAATCGCAACGTGGTCAATTTCAACGTGGTCAATCGGGACCGTGGTCAATCGGAACGGTGGTCAATCGGGACCGTGGTCAATCGGGACGGTGGTCAATCGGGACCGTGGTCAATCGGGACGGTGGTCAATCGGGACCGTGGTCAATCGGGACGGTGGTCAATCGGGACGGTGGTCAATCGGGACCGTGGTCAATCGGGACCGTGGTCAATCACAACGTGGTCAATATCAACGTGGTCAATCGCAACGTGGTCAATTTCAACGTGGTCAATCGGGACCGTGGTCAATATTAACGTGGTCAAACGGGTGCCACTCATATTTTTTTGTAAAACTTTAAGTATAATATAATATATGATATAAAAGATATCCAGCTCTTAATTATTTAAAGATGTATGTCGCTTATGTCAAAATAAAGGGATAAAGCTGAAATTTACAGAGATTGTGCACTTATATATCCCAAAAATCTGTGTTAAATTTGCAATCTCTGTAAATTTCAACTTTATCCCTTTATTTTGACATAAGCGACATACATCTTTAAATAATTAAGAGGATATCTGTTTTATATCATATATTATATTATACTTAAAGTTTTACAAAAAAATATTGTAGACATTATACAAGTATGAATCTATAAATTAATTTTTAAAAATCATTATGTATAATGCCTTCTCCCATTGCTGTTCTATGCCAGCCACTCCATTATCATTTTCAGAAGAAATAATTTTCCTGTTTCCGCTTTCATTTTTTTATTTCTATAAAATAAAACATACTTATAAACAAAATATAATGTACTATTTTTATTATATGTACTGTCCTTAACAAATTGAAACTACTATAAGCATATTGTATATGTATGTTAGGCTAGAAATGTACGCTAGACCTGGCTAGACCATCAATACATCAACATTATAACCTAATATAACATAACTTTTAGCATACGTATCTCATAATTACAATACTTACAGCAGATGACATCATATTCCTCTTTTTCAATCAAAATAAATATATAAATACAACAGCAATTAACTTATATTACAACACTCTTTAACCGCCAGTGACTGCCAGATATTTGAATTACGCGCATGTATGAATTCCGTTCCGAAAAATGATCGCCATGGGGAACCCAGGTGTGGAAACACGCAACGGAATCTTTCTGATTGGTTAGCTCCCCACCATCCCACCTTTCCGATTCCGTTTTCCGATAATTCCGATGTCCATGGGACAGCACCCTGACAGAGATAGAAGCAATCGATATTCAAATATCGACCCATAAAAAAGTACTCCCTCATCCTGTCCTGCTTGTCGCAGGCCACGTCATCGAAGACGAAGACCGAGTCGCGAAACGCCTCGTCGGGCGGAACGACGTCGCGAAAACGCGCGATAGCTGATCTCGTCCATAGGCTCGAACAATCGTTCGAGGTATCGATACTTCGGTTGTTGCAGAGATTTCGAGTACACGTATACGTTCGCGAAACGAAGATCGTGCGGTTGTTCCAGCAGACTCACCAGAACGTTTGTCTTACCGCAATTGGAGGGGCCACAAATGATGCAACGTACGACATTCGGTAGGAGAGGACCGTGCCTGCGCGATTCCTCGCTTCCTCTCTCGGTCGCGCCCGACCTCGCCAACGTTTTGCGATCCAAATTCGAGACTCCTATCGTCACCGACTGTCGCACGAATCGCATTTTTTACTCTCTCTATCTCGCTCTCTCTCTCTTTCTTTTCCACAAGCGCGCTCGCTCGATTCGTTCGCGATGAGCCCCCCCTATCGCCGGGGAGGGGATCACGGACGTCGTTTCGTTGCGCGTGCGCAAACGTCTCGCGCGCAAGTATTAGTAGCGCGAGCGTGTCGCCGTATCCGTACAAATTGATCTAAAAAGCAACACGAGTCGTTCGCGTGCATCGGTGATCGAGATGTTTCCCGTCGTACTGACAGACAGGCGCGATATTCTCAATCTAACCGCCGAGGAGCTAAAATTCGTTCCGAAGATCGTTCTGCTGCGTAATTTTGAGAAATACGTGCAACTGCTGTGGAACCGATTGCAGAAACATATAAAAGCGGATCCCGAGGTGCAGAGATATCGAGCGTGTTTGGAACATTACAATCGTCCATGGCAGCGAACGCACATAGACGGTCCACCGCCGCTCGTCAAGGACTGCTACGAGTGCAATCGCGCGCTCATCCTGAGCGATGAGTCATCGACTTCTTACAATAAGAAGAGAAAAAACTCTCCCGCAACCGCGACCGAATGCGCCGCGTGTGCGGCTCCAGTCTACTCGATCGCGCGATAAACGCTCTTCCCTTCGAGCTGCATATATCCGGCTATCAGTTCCGCGAACCCGGTACACGTCTAGCGAAGAGACTAGCGCGCGCCGAAAAAGGCATCAAGCCGTTGGACGCGGCGTGTCGAGAGCACGACGTCGCGTACTCGCGAAGCGGCGACCGCTCTCGCCGAACGACACGTCGCCGATCGATTGCTCGCCGAGAGGGCGCGCGAGCGCGTCACCGCGAAGGACTCGACGGTCGGTGAGAGACTCGCCGCGGCGGCCGTATGGGCGGCTATGAAGGCGAAGACGAAACTGGGTATGGGTATGGAAAAACGGAAAAAGAAGAAGAGGAAAGGAACGGGATCGAGGAGGAAGAGGCAAAGGATACTTCCGACAGCGAAATGCGGCGGCTTCTTACCTTTCCCACCGATGTTGGGTGCGCTCGGTTCCTTGATCGGTGGCGTGGCTGGCGAGGCCAAAGCGGTGAGCGCAGGCAAAGCGGCGCAACGACAGCTAGAAGAACTGCAGCGACGAACAATCGCGCGATGGAGGGTCGCGGGTTGTACCTCGCGCCGTATAAGAAGCGCGGAGGTGGTGCGAGGAGAATCGTCAAAAAAAAAAAAAATTTTTTTCGCGGAAGAAGGCGACGTTAGCGGCGACGTCGGATCTGCCACCGTACGGCGTCACGACGAACGAGCAGCTCGATCGATCGGCGCGTCGCCTACGCATACCGTTTTTCCGTGGGGTGTTCATGCGCGACGCTCTGCCAACGAGGGCGCGATACGTGGAGTGCGGCATCGTGAATCTCGACAACGCGGCGGGTCCGGGCACGCATTGGGTCGCTTACGCGAAGAAAGGAAACGCAGCGATCTACTTTGACGCGTTCGGAAATCTCCGTCCGCCGAGGGATCTCGCGCGATATCTCGGAGACGGTGGCGGCGAAAGCGCGGTGGCGGTGGCGCGATCGTGACGTACAATCTTCGAGCGTTTCAGACGTTCGACCAGAGAATCTGCGGAGCGCTGTGCCTGTGATTTCTTCGCGAGATCGATTGGGGAAGTGGTGGACGATCGACGTTCTCCCGCGATGTCGCTAACGCTCACGTTAACCGGAACCAACAGCGTTCTCACGGCGAGTCACTTTCCCGCTTCGGATCTGAGCGACGGCGAGTACGAGCTGGGTTTGACGACTTTTGAGACGTATAACTCGATACAGAACGTTACGTCCGCGAACAATCAATTCTACTTCGGCCAGGACGACCGGAAGATCGTCGTTCCGGAAGAGTCATATGAGCTGCGAGCCGTGAGCAGATATCTGCGCGCCGCTCTTCTTCATCGCAAACGTCGCGCCCGTGAGAGAGAAAAAATGAAAGAGAAAGGAGGAAAACTGCAGACCGATGGCGCTGGGTGGGTAAAAGAAAAAAATCGAACGGACAAATATGACGACGATGACGACGACGACGACGACGGTTATCGCATATACGAGGATGACGACGACGACGACGGTGATAGAACGATACTCGCTCTTCGCGCCAACGAGAATACCATGAGAAGCGAGATAAAGTGCGCCTACAGAGTGAATTTTGCAAAACCGAACAGCATCGGTTCTATTTTGAGTTTCTCGAGCGATCCTAAAACCGAACAAATGGTACGTTTCCGACAGACCCGTTGACGTCATGAGCGTGAACGTAATTCGCATCGAATGCAGCATCACCACGAGAGCGTACAGCAACGGACGCTCGGTGCACGCCATCCACGAATTCGCGCCGAAAGTGCCATCGGGATATAAACTGTCGGAGACTCCGACGCAGATCATTTACCTCCCGATCTTCGCGCGAAACGTCACCGATATCACGGTGCGAGTCGTGGATCAGAACAATCGGTTTATCGACTTTCGCGGCGAGGAGATAACGATTAGACTGCACGTACCTCGTCGCCGCAGTTAGTGTGTTTGTGTGCGCGCGTATCTCCGCGACCTGAAGAGAGAAAGCGAGAGGGATGCTCGTGCTGAACAGATCGAGCGCGTATTGCACGAACGAGCGAGCTAGCCCGGTCTACGACAAGATCGGAAGAGAAGGGAAGAGAAGAGGTGGAGGAGGAGGAAGGAGAGCCGTACTCTCAGCAGCGCCAACGTCAAATTCCTACGATCCCTGGGTCTCGCCGTGAGAAACGCGTCGCCGCCGCACCGTTCCTATATCGAAAGGAAAGACCATGGTCGACATCCTGAGTATCGGCGGTGAGCCGATCTTCGACGAGCGCATCGTCGAAATCGAGACTCACACGTATAACTCGTACGTCAACACGACGTTCGGGCACAACGACAAAATATGAATACCCATACAGCAGCAGGATCTGTATACGTTGCCGTGCGACAGTTTTCTGTACGTCGAGGGACGACTCTATGACGACGGCGCGACGACGTCGGAGGGGAGGGATGATCAAAGGCAATACGCGAAATTGGTTAACAACTGCGTCGCGTTTATGTTCGACGAAATTCGGTACGAACTCGACGGCGTGGAGATCGACCGGTGTAGAAACGTCGGAATAACCAGCACGATAAAGAACTACGTATCGCTGACCGCCGAACGAGCCAGGAGACTGCAGAACGCCGAATGGAGTTTCCGACGAACGAATCGAATCTGAACAACGTATCAATTCAACTTTTGCGTACCTTTAAATATTCTATTGGGTTTCTGCGAGAACTATAAACGCGTAGTGATAAACGCGCGACACGAGCTTATCCTGATACGCGCTCGTAACGACGTCAACTGCGTCGTAGATCCGTAAAAAACCGTGCCGAGAGATCCAGCCAGGCATCCTAAAATTACGCTACTGAAGGTGCAATGGCGTATGCCGCACGTGGCGTTAAACGACGTGACTAAATTGTCGCTATTGCGAACGTTGGAGAGCGGACGATTTCTGAGCGCGGGCTTTCACTCTTGGGACCTGTACGAATTTCCCCTGCTGCAGAGCACGACCAAGCATTCGTGGGCCGTGAAAGCCGCGCCGCAGTTGGAGAAGCCGTGATACATCATATTCGCGCTGCAGACCGGACGGCGAAACGAATTCACGGAGCACGCATCGAGGTTCGATCATTGCGCGCTCGCCAACGTGAAATTGTATCTCAACTCGGAATTCTATCCCTACGAAGACGTTAACGCGGATTTCGAAAACGATAAGTTCGCCGTGCTGTACGAAATGTACGCGAAATTTCGAGGAGCGTACTACGGGGACAGTCGCGACGACGCGCTCTTCTCCCCGCGCGAATTCGCGCGGGTAGCTCCGTTCGTGGTGATCGATTGTTCCCGCCAAAACGAAGTGGTGAAGAGCGCCACCGTGGACGTGCGCATCGAATTCGAATGCAAGGAAAATGTTCCGCCGAAAACCACCGCCTTTTGTTTCATCGTTCACGATCGAGTACGGTCCGCTGACCAATGTGGTGCGCAAAATTATCTAGCGGAAAATGCGATTGTGGGATACCACACCCCGGAAACGGGAGATATATAAATATGGGGATCCTTCGATCATTTCTCAGATCCCGTTAGGAACGAGCGGTGTGAATTTGAATATAATTTTTCCAACACACGCCGACTTAATGGCCGCAGCAGCAACGACGACGACGATCTTCGTCGACCTGCAGGGATTCGTGGTGGGCGATAGATTCGTCGCGAAGGAGGTGGCCGTGCTCCGAAGCGAGACGCGCGAACTCGCGCATCACGTGTTTCGCGCGCCGATGAAGTGGAACTTGCTCACGAGCGCCGAGAAAGCAAGGACCAGCTGGCTGGCGAACCATCACGGCCTCCGTTGGGAAGACGGCGATGTGGACTATTGCCTAGCCAGGGGGACCGATTCTGTAATTTAAGTGAGATCGTTCACTTTTCGCACTTTCATCTCGCGTAAGTTTGTTCGTGCGATTCTGTACGAAATCACTAGATTTGCTAATGTGATAATGTGATAATGTGAGAGAAAACAGACTACGTATCTAAAATAAAAAGTATAGAATGTGACGGAGAAACAGAAACAAATACTAATTAATTTTATGCGGTCTCCCGATTTTGGAAGAGGTAGATTACGATATAACCGCGAAAATAAAAAAAGAATAATAAGTGATTTTATAAATTATTTTATTATGACATAAATATTATTTTTTTAAACGTAAAACGTAAAATAATAGAAATAATAAGTTGTAAATAAAAATTATAAGTAAATATATGCATATTTTTTTATAGGACGAATTATGGTTGGAAGTAACATCAGCTCTCAATTGTGCAGGCTGTAGTCCTCAAAAGCTGCCAAAAGAATGAGCAAAGGTAAATATATATACGTATAAATAAATATCAATTTAACTTATTAGTTACTAGATTAGATTTAGATTAGATAAGGTACTTTATTTGCCCCAAGGGGCCTTAAAGGACATTTTGAAGGGACGTACCCAACCCTGTACACAAACATATACCCGTAACCCATTATTTACATACATTTACATGGCGTTTTAAAGGGACGTACTCAACCCTTTACATAATTCTATTCGAAACCTGGCCTTTGGGCGACTTTACACCATTACTATTACCCTCCCTACCCCTTCCAGTGCTTTCCCTCCGGTCCCTCCCTCTGTTCCGCTTCGTCCTCGTCCGTGTTCATCAAAAGTTTTTCCTCCATCTTCTCCGCGGTCCCATCCTCTGCCTCCTTCTTTTCTCCTTGCTTCTAATTCTTTCCATTCCTTTTGTCCCTCCCTCCTTCCATACCTATCTACCTACACCTAAAAATAAACATAACGGCACAAGACAAAATACTTTCTTTATACTTTTCCTAATTCTTTTTCTCTTTATCTGTTTCGTCCTCGTCCGTGTCCATCAGTAGTTTTTCTTCCATCTTTTCCGCGATCTCGTCCTCCGCCGTCCTCCCTGTTCCCTCACTTTCCTCTTCTCTCCTTTTCTTTCTATTTTCCCTCTCTTTTCCTTCTCTGATCCTTTTCTCCACCGACTTGTCTTCGTCTATCTTCACCATCATTCTGTTTTTCTCTTTCCTCCTTGCTTCCAGTACCTTTTATTTATCATCTTCACTTCCCATCTTTACCAATAATGTTTCCATTGTCCTCTCTGTCCTATCATGTTTACCTCCTTCACCTCCGCCTTCACTTTCAGCCCTTCTGTAAACAATTGCTTCACTTTACACCAATTCGAATCATTTCCTCCCTATCTCTCCTTCTCAATCCTAATTACTACATTCTTCCTTCTTTTTTCATCATCATGTCCTTCATAGTCCTTGGACCACCATTTTCTTACATACCTTATCTCTTCTTTCCTCACTCTCGACCCTCTTCCTTTTACCTGTACTTTGCTCCATCCTGTATACCTTTCTTTTCAACCTCTCTACTTCTTCTTTCAGTTCTTTTATCTCCTCCTTAACGTCCTTCATCATTTTTGCTGTTCGTCCTTCCACTATCGTCTCTATCGCCTCCTTGTCAATTATTATCGTACCTTTGCACTTCATTTTTCCGTCCATCCTTTCCTTCTTTTCTCCTCCTTGCGATATCTGTAAACAAAAATCCTTATGTTACTGTTTATTCCTTCTGTTTAGCGCCCACTGCGTTCGCTTGCATACGTCTCCCCCCAAGTCCGCCAATCTGTGTTCGAGTGCGCTCTCGTCGCTTCTCCTATTACCTTCCTCTGTTCTCTAGCCTTGCCTCAATCCGCTTTTCCGCCCTTTTCCTTTCTTTTCTTCCTACAAGCAAATTTTATCAGATCTTATCCTCTATCCTTCTTTCTATCTTTCTCTCTTAAACTCAAAATGTGCACGTGCGATACGTGCCACCTGCCTTCCTCCTTTCTTGTCTCTCACTTCCCTCTCCTTTATTTACTTTTCCACTTCTTTACCTCCACCTATTTCTTCCCTTCCTTTCTTCTACTTCCTCGTTTCTCTCTTCCCTTTACTCGCTGCTTTTACCTTCTCTCCGTCTTCACCTTCCGCCTCAAATTCGGTCCACGTGTCACTGAGCTTTTCTCCTCTTTGATCGACCCGTCGTTCTCGATCGATTGTGGTCCCTCACGGGTGCCAACCTCGCTGACACCCAGCGCCGTCTCGACTCCTCGCCCCGCCATCTCATTGTGCCAACGTCCCTCAAGGGTTCCAACTTTATGCCTTCCGCGCTCGCGCCTCGCCCCGCATGGCTGCCAACCTCGTTGACACCCAGCGTTCCTCCGTATTTTCCTGCTTTCCTGCGACTCGTCTGTTCTATTCTCTGGTCTCTCCGTCTCCCGTATCTGCCTTTCTTTTCTTTATAACTTTCTAACTTTCTAACTTTCGCAGATTGTTCTTTTCCTCCAGCTTCCCTTTATTTTCATTCCATTTCCATTCCTTGTCACCTACCCATATTCTTTGATATCCAATTGTTACTTTCTTTCCTTTCTCTCTTTCTTCCTTGGCAACTCTCCTTATTTCTTTTTGTACTTGCCTTTCTGCCTTTGTGAGATCATCATCCAGGAACACTTCGTATTTCTTGCCTAGCTCCTTTCTTTTTCTCATTATTTCCTTTTTATCCTCCCAGCTTTTGCATCTAATCATTACCATTCTGTTACTTCCGTATCCTACCTCTTTCATCTCTTCTATGCCTGCATTCATTTTGTTTAATTTTTTTTTCATTTTCTCCGTTTTTTCCCTCCTTTCCTTTTCGCCTCTTATCTTCGCCTCCTTCAAGATTATGCTGTTCCTTCTCTCTCTTCTTTCGGCCATTTCTACATTCCTTTCCACCTCCTTCACCTTCTCCAGTATGTCTCTCCCTTCATTCCTCCCGACTCCACCCATGCCTACCTCTATTGTAAGTTAGAATAAGGTAGAATACCGATATAAAAGTAGTAGCGCCCATAGTTGGAAAACTTCTAATTTATACAAAAATATGTTATTAACAGGTAATCTCTTTCTAATTTCCTCGGCAGCAGTGATGTAAAACTGCAAACAATTTTGTCTAATAATAGTTGTAACATCTGCATGTCCTTCCTCCACTAAATGACAAAGATATTCTTCGCATTCTGTTCTCAAAGTTATATTAGCAAGATGGTTCTCTATTTCATAAAATGATACATTTGTATCAAGCATATCTCTTAATAATTCTGGCCTTAAAAAGTTTTGAAAGATTTGCACGAGGAAATTAACGGATCTAGATTGTAGTAAATGAATCCTTGTTTTATAAGCTTGGAAAAAGGCATTAAATAAATTTAAAAAATTTAAAACATATTTTAGAAATAGAAAGTACGTTTTTGTATCTACATTTTCCATCAAAGACAATAAATATTCCCCAGACCCCTTTGCTTATTCAACCACGACCATTTCAGTAAGGAAATTTCTTAGTGTATCCCACGACTCAAGAACTCTGTCAATACATGAATAACGCGAAAGCCAGCGAGTTTCGTATAACTTCAAAATTTTGTGATTTGTATCTTGAAAACATTCGCAAAATTCATTGAAAATAGCTGAACGCTTTGGACTACTGTTAATATAACTTGCAATTTTTCTCAGAAATTCTTCGCAGATATCAGGCATTTTAAAGCACGCAGCGTGCGCAGCTAATGCAGAACAATGGCAAGGACATGAAAATGTTAATAATTTTTTGCATTCAAGTTTTGTTTTAAAAGATAAATATTTTCCTGTCATGACAGACGCATTGTCGCATGAAAGAGCAATAATATTTAAAAATGGAATCTAAAGTTTATGCATTTCAGTTTCAAATGCATTGAATAACTTTTCTACTACAATCTTTTGCATCAATATCAATTAACACAACGTTTTTTGAATATCAATTAACTTTACTAATTGTGACCGAATATCTAAAGTTTCGCGATCAACATATCGAACAAGAACCGTCATCCATTTTACATTAATTATGTCAGATGTTTGTCAGTGAAAACAGAAAATTTCCTATATTTTGTATATTATTAATACCTTAAGTCTTAACTGAGTACGAAACCTCCCTGATATCTCTAAGACATGTAGTCACATTCACACATACACACAGGTAGAGAGGGTTTGCCGGCCAAAGTCTCTCTCCCAAACACTAGGGGTAAAGGAGCCAAGCCCACAGAGAAGAAGAGGAGGGAACCACGCACCGCCGCTGTTACAGTGACATGCCCGGAGGGCGAATACGAGGCGGTGATGCGTGAGGCACGTCAGAAAATAAACCTGGCAGATGTGGGCATGACTGGAGGAATCAAGATGAAGAGGGCGGTAACCGGGGCCCTCTTACTAGAGATCCCTGAAGAAGACAGGGCCGCTAAGGCAGACGCCCTTGCCGCAAAGATGAGCCAAATATTTGCGGGAAGGGAGGTCATCAAGATCGCCAGGCCTGTAAAGACGGCCGAGCTAAGAATTGGAGATCTTGACGACTCCATTACGTGAGGAACTGGCGAGGGTGGTGGCCGACACAGGCAAATGCCCCCTCGCACAGGTACAGGTAGGGCAGGCCAGAAGGGCACCGAATGGCCTTAGATCGGTCTGGGTTAAGTGCCCGGTGGCCGCGGAAAACCAGATCGCGAGTAAGGGTCGACTGCTCGTGGGGTGGCTGAGCGCCAGTTCAACTGCTGGAGCAAAGACCCCTCCAGTGCTTCCGATGCCTGGAGGGGGGGGGGGCACGTGCGCGCCACCTGCACGAGCGAGGTTGACCGTAGCAATCGTTGCCACAAGTGCGGCGAGGCCGGACACCGCGCGCAAGAGTGCGCAGCCACGCCAAGATGCCCGGTATGCGCGGACAAGGGTCTCCCGGCCGGCCACAGGGCAGGCAGCAAAGCCTGCAGGCCGGCCAACAAAAAGAGGAAACCCAAGGCCCTGGCCAACGCCAGAGAAGGGAAAAACCTGGCGAATCAAAGTCAGGCCGCGAAACCGAGTGCCAGTCAGGTGAAGAAGACGAAGGCAACTACGGTGACGAAGACGGACTCTCGTGCCAGAAAAACGGGTGTTGGGGAAAAAAAGCCCCCGGCCATCATATCCAACGAGAGTGTGCGTATTGCGCTTCCGTTATACCAAGCGAGCAAGAAGCAGAAGGAGGCCGCCAATACCCCAGAATGGGGGGGGGGGGGATAAGGGCGGAGAAAACGCGGAAGGCACGACGTCAAATAATGACGCCGACGCCATGGAAGTGGAGGTCGTACAACAGGCAAATTAAATGGCAAATACGACCTCCATACTTCAAGCAAACGTCAACCACGCTCGGGCAGCGCAAGATCTCTTTGTGCACACCGTGGCCGAACGTGGTTGTGGGTTAGGGGTGGTAGTTGAGCCGTACAGAGTGCCGCCCAACCACTCAAACTGGGCGGTGGACACGCGCGGTTCGACTGCCATCTACTGCAATCCATCGCCACGCCCCCCCCCCCCCCCAATTCGCCGTTTGGTGGCGGGGGAGGGCTTCGTGGCGGTGCCGTGGGAGCCCATCTCGGCATTTATAGATTATAAAGATTGCTGATAACATATTGAAAAATTTGATAATAAAAAGTGCAAGATTACGAGAATAAAAATCTTTCATATTGATCGTCATGTAGAAGCGGTGACCAATATACGATTTGTTGACATTAATATTGCACATATAATAAAAATCAAATAATTGTAAGGAAAATAAATATTTTAAAACTTTCCATTTCTTTATTAATTTATTACTAATAATAAACCGCAAATATAAAATAAAGACTGAGTCATCGTTTAATTTTACATTTTCATGAGTCATATTAAGTCAGCAAATGTATTCCAACAATATGTACAGATATTTATTAAAATAAATCGATTAAAAATATATAATCGTACATGGTAAAGAGAAAATATAAATTACGTAGTGTGCTGATGATGTACAGTAATATATTTTTATTTAAAAAATGTAAGAATTACAAACAAAAGTCACCTTTCTACATTAATAACAAGATTTTTTTAGAAAAAAGCATACATATTGACCAAGAGTGGAAATTTTTAAATAATTTTTAAATAATTAAGAGACACACGATAGTGTCTCGCGCCTAGTGTGGGAAGAGATATTTTATTATCATCTGTAACGTCATAATATATATTTTATTCATAAATCAACATCCGAAGGGATACGCGAGACATAATAGACAAGCCAAGTCAGCCGACGCGCATACGACTTTCGATGAACCGGCTATGGCTATGCTACAACTCGGGGAAGAACGAGACATCCGAGTGTATGTCTGCGCTCTTTTACCCGCCCGAAGCTAGCCGAGCCGCCGCCGAGCGCTCAGCGCACACGTACACGGCTCCGCAGCTGTGTGCATGTCCCCCACCGGGCGCGCAGGCAGCGGGCAAAACAGCACCATTGGCATCTCTGACTCGGTAATGAAGTTAAGGAAGGTCTATATTGGGAAAGAGAGGAGAACAGAAGGTGTAGAATGTGTGGGAGGGAAGAGGAAACATGGGAACACATATGGGAAGAGTGTACGAGATGGGAGAAGTGGGACGGAGAGGGGTGGCAGGACGTGGTGGAGAGACTACTGGGAGAGAAAGGAGAGGGAAAGGTATGGATGAAAGCGATAGAGGAAATGAGACAAGAAAGAGGGAGGAGAATGGAAAAGGAAGAGGGATGACAGTGAAGAGAGTAGGGGTAAGTCGGAGAGAAAGAGAGGAGAAAGAAAGGAGAAAAGAAAGGAGAGAGGAGGAAGGCAGGAGATCAAGGAGGACCGCGGAGGACGAGATAACGAGAAGGATGGAGGAGAGTCTGTTAATTGGATACGGATGAAGACGAAGACGACAGGAAGAAGGGAGAGTAAGAGGAATGTTTGATAGAAGGGAGAGAAGAAGGGTGATAGAGAGAGAAGTATTAAGGGAGAAGAAGGGAAGGAGGAGAAGGAAATAAGATAGTAGGACTAATACAGTTATTTTTCAGAGTGAAGGTAGAATAAGAAAAATGGAAAGCATCGAACACGAGGGAGAGAGCCGGAAAAAGAAGGGAAGAGCAGCGGCAGAAAAGAGGGAGTCAGAGGGGTGCGGAATTGAGGGAAGCTGAAGGAGATGGACAGAAGGGTGCCGGATGGAAGACGAAGGGAAGGGAAATGAGATGTGAGGTCTCTATGGCCAGGACGGGTCAAGTCGGGTTTAAGTTTGTAAAGGGTTGGGTATGTCCTTTCAAAACGCCATATGTGTGGATAAGATGATGTGTTGGAAGGAGATTGTACAGAGTTGGGTACGTCCCTAAAAACGCCCTTTAAAACCCCTTTGGGGTAAATAAAGTACCATTATCTATCTATCTATTAAACACCATCGGTCTCACCAATAGTTTATAATAGTTTTTTCGCTAATAGTCAAATAATTCAACAGTATTTTTTTGTAAGAGTGATGTAGGGCTGGCATAAATGCATTAAAATCTATAATTTATTAATCAGTATGAGGTAGCCCTCGGTGGGGGAATAGGTGGATAGGAGTAAGAGCAGTTTTGGGTGCTGAAAACGGGTGCTGTGGGTGAGAGGAACGGCGGAGGAGGAAAGGAGGGTGTGAAGGAAGTTGAGAAGCGGAGTGGGTGAAGGTGAAGGTGAAAGTGAAGAGAAGGGCCGGAAAGCGGCAGGAGAAGAGAAGACTGAAAAGAGAGGTTAGGATGAGGGAGGGTTTTTGGGAAGAGGAGACGGAGGAGCGGGGAGGAAGAGCAAGATACGAAGCAAGAGGCAGTCAGGTGAGGGCAAGGAGAAGAGGACGGCGAGGAGGCTTACCTGCCGGGCGTTGCGGCGTGGAGGCGCCGCACAGTGGAGCCAAGGCGGAAAAAATTCGATTTTATAAAAGTATGTAGAGAAGGATAATAAACATATATATTTGAAGAGAAATGTCTAAAGTCATGTAATCGAGTGTAATTTGTTACTTTTATATATCTAAATAAAAGTATATGTCTTGTAGATCACTCAAATAAATTATCTCTTATAACACATGCAATTCTTACGTTCTCATTCGATATGTTCTCACAAGTTTTGCAGATACTTTGCTGTAAGTTCTTTTGTAGAATTCAAAGTTTCATACAAAAACTTCATAAAAACTTATTTGTTCCGTTTCTAATTAAAATATTTATACGCCAAAAAAAATAATGTCGTAAAATCAAGAAAGCTACATAAAATTTCATCTTTGTGTAAACCTAATTATTTATCTACACTTTCCTACAATCTGAAATTGATTTATATTTCAAGATTACATTATTGCTTGCCGTACTCAATCTATTCCAAGTGCGATTAGCTGCGATTACGATGACAATAAAAGCATATATCCATAAGAATGTACAATTTGATTAGGTGAAAATTTTGGAAGACTGTCGAAACATCACAATAATGTTCCAAATACTATATATATATATATATATATATATATATATATATATATATATATATGCGTGCGTGCGTGCGTGCGTGTGTGTGTGTGTGTGTGTATTTTCTATAATTTCTTTTTATGAATTTTATGAGCAATAACTGACATGAAGTATGTATAAAGAATATTTTTCAATAAATATTTCGGCTGTCTTGTACGCATAAAAACCAAAATTTTCCGAATTTACTTCTTTACCACAATTGATCGTTTATAATATCGTAAAAAATCTTCTAATCAATTTCTCGTCAACTCTAGTTATTTCTATTGTGATTTTTGAATCAGCAAAAAAATTGTCGAGAAGTATTTTCGTCATTAGATGATCCGAAACCTTGTTTAACGATATCTACTCACTGTCTAAGTTTATTATAAAAAGCGTTTCGAATTCTTATTTTTGTTTCTTCTTTTTGAATGCGTGTTTCTGACGTTGTTGACTACTTTTTGTAAGATAAATTATAGGCAATATGTAATATATTCCATTCATTCCATGAATGATTAGTCCATGCAAAGGTGACTTCCCCAATTTGAATGCTACTTCTTTGTTAGACTTTTACTAATTCTTGTTAAGTTGTTCATTTGAAATGGTTTGGAACCGCAAATAAATATGAACGTGATAAAGGCGTGTCGGTTACAGCTTAAGCTATCTTACTGCCTATCATCGTAATATCATTTGGTAATTTATTTTGAATGTGATTCCGAATTTTTCTATTTCTGTTTCTCGTAATTGAGCAATTTTGTCGTTGCTTTTCACTTTTTATTTTTTCAGCAGTTTGTATATTCAAATTTTATTGTTCTCTGTAATATCTTGTTGAAGGTCGACATTATTCCAATGATGACATTATTATCGTAAGATGAAGTGAGAACCAAGGGCACCATTGAAATTAAACTTATATTCATTGGCTATTTCTTGTCTAAAACTTGTTAGCATTCTGATCCGATGATCCATCACAACCCTATTTCATGAGCAATATTAATTCGTTGACATCAACCATATTTTCCTTATCTATCGTTTTGAATAGTTTTTTTGCAGTATGATCTTGTAATTTTTGTAAATTATTTGACACCGAATTCTCTGTAATGTGGACAATTCTGTTTTGATTTTTGGATATTTTTGTATGATGGAAATATATCGAATCCAATTTTCTTCGTCGCAGCTCTTATCGTTTCATACTGTCGTCTTGCTAACTGAGCATCCATTATTAATGCCAGAACAGTGTTAGCATCAATACCATTTTTCTGGTTTTATATTTTACTTGAAGCGGCATCGATCATTTATTGTGGGTAAGCAGCGCGTAATTCGCTTAGTTTCTTCCATTTTACACGATCACAGTATTCGTCGAAACTTTTTTTCGGTCTGCCTACTAAATGGTTTGTTGGCCCAGTTGGAGTAAAACTTGCAACTTCAAATTCTACTTCAAAAATACCTTGTAACCAAGTACTGTACTCTTATAGAATCTCGGCTTTGATCGTTGTACTGTATTCCATCTTGAATTCAGCTGTTGAGCAAATCGTTTTCTAATCTCCTGTAAAATCTTGTCGAGATAATTATCTGAAAGATTTGGGAAAGATGTACCAATGCATAATTTTAGACGAATGAGATCTCGATCACAACGGAAAAATTCTGTGACTAATTCTTGATAGGAGATAAAAAAGCTTTTCATTGTCTTGAAAGGAGAAAGGAACTTCTGAAAGATGTTTAAATTAGATTGGGTAAATCTGCAAAATATTATTTGTCATTATGTTCTTAATAAACAATGAATATTGAATAAAACTATTTCATTGTTATTCATGATTTTATATCTGACAATATATATATAATGTGATCAAAATAGTATGTGTGTGCGTGTGTGTGTATGTATATATGTGGAGGGGTAAAACCACAGTGGTGTAAGTTAAATTTTTAAAAATATTTTCTCGTGTGCTTAGATGCAATCTGTATAATGTATAAATTGCATCTATACATACGAGAAAATATTTTTAAAAATTTAACTTAGACCACCGTGATTTTTATCCCTCCATATATATCTGTACATACTACTGAAACAATACTCGAATGTAATTGGGTATTTCTTTTAGAACCAACACAGAGTGTCGATAAGACAACAACTCAACAGTTGGTCTTCTGACCGCGGCAAATTTCGCTATGATAATCACTTCAGCGACTAACTTCAGACACAATTACTCTGCACGCAACGGATGATTGCCGTTTCGAGTGCATTGTTGCTGCAAAAGTTGCTGCAAAAGTCTTTATAACAATTGGCACTAACTTCTTACTTTACATATTTGTAATTTTGCAATTGTTAAACAATTTAAGATCACTCTGCATAATAAGGTGGGCAAGAGATATTATTTTGACCATTATATACACTTTGATCATTGTCAATAATTATCTATTAACCATTGTCAAATATATAATCATAAATAACAATAAAATAGTTTTATTCATTACTCATTATTTATTAAGAAAATAATGATAAATAAAAGTAATAATTAGTTTTTAATAATAAATAAGCGATAACTAAAAGCTTATAAAGGTTATTTTTTGTCAGTATCATGATTTCGGCAATATACGTCAACATTATCGTAAATGTTTACGTTATTTTGCAGATTTACCCAATTAAACATCCTTCAGAAGTTCCTTTTTCCTTTCAAGACATGAAAAGCTTTTCCATCTCCTATCAAGAATTAGTCACAGAATTTTTCCTTTGTGATCGAGATCTCAATTGTCTAAAATTATGTATTGGTACATCTTACCCAAGTCTTCCAGACAATTATCTCGACAAGATTTTGCAGGAGATTAGAAAACGATTTCTACCACAGCTAAATTCAAGATGGAATACAGTGCAACGATCAAAGCCGAGACTCTATAAGAAGTACAGTACTTGGTTACAAGGTATTTTTGAAGTAGAATTTGAAGTTGCAAGTTCTACTCCAACTGGGCCAACAAACCATTCAGTAGGCAGACCGAAAAAGAGTTTCGACGAATGCTGTGATCGTGCAAAACGAAAGAAATTAAGCGAATTACGCGCTGCTTACCCACAATAAATGATCGATGCCGCTTCAAGTAAAATACAAAATCAGAAAAATGGTTTTGATGCTAACACTGCTCTGGCATTAATAATGGATGCTCAGTTATCAAGACGACAGTACGAAACAATAAGAGCTGCGACGAAGAAAATTGGATTTGATATATTTCCATCGTATAAAAATATCCAAAAATCAAAACAGGATTGCTACCCAGACGACATTAATATTACAGAGAGTTCGGCATCAAATAATTTACAAAAATTACTAGATCATACTGCAAAAAGACTATTTGAGACAATAGATAAGGAAAATATGGTTGATGTCAATGAATTAACATTGCTCACAAAATGGGGTTGTGATGGATCATCAGGTCAGAGTGAATATAAACAAAGGTTTACAGACAAAGAAATATCTGATGAATATATGTTTATGACTTCATTAGTGCCCTTACGTCTTACTTCATTTTACGATAAAAATATTATTATTTGGAATAATGATCGACCTTCTTCAACGAGATATTGCAGAGCAATACAATTTGAATATATAAAAGAAACTGCTAAAAAAATAAAAAGTGAAAAGCAACGTATGGATGACGAAATTGCTCAATTACGAGAAACAGAAATAGAAAAGTTCGGAACCATGTTTAAAATTAATCACCAAATGATATTTACGATGATAGACGGTAAGGTAGCTCAAGCTGTAACCCACACGCCTTCATCATCTTCGTGTTTCATTTGCGGTTCCAAACCATCTCAAATGAACAATTTAACAGAAATTAATAAAAGGTCTAACAAAGAAGAAGCACTCAAATTGGGAATGTCACCCTTGCACGCACGAATTAAATTCATGGAGTGTATATTACACATTGCCTACAATTTGTCTTTCAAGAAGTGGTCAACAACGCCAGAAACACGCATTGAAAAAGAAGAAACAAAAAAAAGAATACAAGACGCTTTTTATAATAAACTTGGACTGAGGGTAGACATTGTTAAACAAGGTTCCGGGTCATCTAATGACGGAAATACTTCTCGACGATTTTTTGTTGATCCAAAAATCACAGCAGAAATAACTGGAGTTGACGAGGAATTGATCAGAAGATTTTCCACAATATTACAAACAATTAATTGTGGCGAAGAAGTAAATTCAGAAAAATTCGGTTCTTATGCGTACAAGACAGCGGAAATATTTATTGAAAAATATTCTTGGTACTTTATGCCAATTACCGTTCATAAAATTCTTCTTCACGGTAAGGAAATTATAGAAAATGCAGCGTTACCTGTTGGGACATTATCGGAAGAAGCTCAAGAGGCAAGAAATAAGGACTATAAACAATATCGACTTAATCATAGTAGAAAATGTAGCCGTCTATTTACAAATGAAGATGTTATGCATATGATGCTCGTATCATCCGATCCATTAATAACTAGTTTAAGAAGTAAACCACATAAAAAAAATTTAGAGTTAAGCGATGAGACGCAAGAATTACTTTGCTCTTATACGTAAATTAAATGTAAATTGAATTTTTATTTAATTTTAATCAAATACTTGTTTCTATGATTAATTTTTATTAAATATATACTTTTGCAATTTTTATAAATCAACATTGAAAGGTTCTATGATCATTTATTGCATATTTTACAAGTAACATAATTTTTTCCGCGATTCGCGCAAACGGCTCCACTGTGCGCCGGGGCGGCCGGGGAGGTGAGCAATCTCGAAGGGAAGAGAGAAGGCCGAGGAACTGGCTAGTCGGCAATGTGGAGAGGCGAGATGTCGACGGGGGAGAATTCGACCGGGGATCAAGCAGGTCGATAAAGATGCGAGTGCGTGTATCGACAGAAGATCGATAGAGCGGCGTGGTAGAGGGATAAGAGAGCGGCGTGACAGTCGGGAAGCGACATGTGCTTGCACGAGTTAGATACGTGAGTGCGTCTACGGGGCACGACATGGTTGACATGTGACAGTGGAGCGAGTGATACGGTAAGAAGCACACGTGAACTGAGGCATTCCGGGTGAATAATCGTGAGAAAAGAAGCAGAGGAATGTGAGGCTGTAAGTAGAAGAGAGGAAGGAGAAGGAGGAGTGGAGTGTGTAAGGAGGCGAAAGGGGCGGGAGAGGAAGGCCGGATAGGAGGGTTGAAATGAATTGAATATGTTTCAGACGTGAGGGAAGAGAAGAAAAGGAGAGCGATTCGGTTAAGGAGATATGGTGACGAAGGGAGAAAGGAGAAGGAGGTGAGAAGAGGAAGAAGGGCGAGCGGACAAGGAGGACGTGAAGGCGGTGCAAGGGGGAGGGGGGAAGAGAGAAGGTGGAGGGAAGGCTGCAGAGGGGAGAGTAGGGAGATGGTTTGGTCGGAGGACTTATATAGGGTGCTGGTCAGGATAGGGGATGAATTAGGGAGAATTAGAAGGGTGCTAAAAAGAAGGGAAGGCAGGTCGGAAGGAGAGAAGTGTGACGGGAGAGGTGCACTTGTACACGGTTTATTTGGACACCGTTTATTTGGACACGGTCATTTGGACACGATCAAATGGACACCGTTTATATGGACACGGTTCATTTGGACACCGTTCATTTGGACACGATTCATTTGGACACGGCTCATTTGGACGAGAATACGCGACCTGTGCACTTGGACACAAAAATGAGCGACCTGTGCACTTGGACACGAGAATGCGCGACCTGTTCACTTGGACACGAAAATGCACGGCCTGTGCAGTTGGACACGAAAATATGCGACCTGTTCACTTGGACACGAAAATGCGCGGCCGAAACTGCACAGGCCGCGCATTTTCGTGTCCAAGTGCACAGGTCGCTCATTTTCGTGTCCAAGTGCACAGGTCGCGTATTCTCATGTCCAAATGAGTCGTGTCTAAATGAACCGTGTCCAAATAAACCGTGTCCAAATGTACCCTGTCCAAGTGCAGGCCACTCAGTGTGACGAGGAGACGGAATGGAAGGACAAGGGAGAGAAGAGCAAGACGGGAAACAGGTCTGAAGAGAGAGGTAGCAGCGAAGAGGAGTAGTGGAAGGAAGTGGAGAGGGGAGAGGAGAGAAGGCGGAGAAAGGTGCAGGCGGAGCACAGTGGGAAATTTCGGTGACTTTTTGGACAAAAATCTTAACAAGAGTTATATATTTTGACCAAACTGACTTTAATCGAAGATTCTTACATTAACTTAACTCGACGTTTCGACACTGGTTTTGTGTCCTTCTCAAGATAATTCTAAAAAGTATACATAACAGGAGTCATTACAAACACATCGTTACAGAATCGAAAGTCGAACAAGGAACAATTAAAAAGAAAATATCTACCTATCTCATCATGTTCACGATTATTTTAGCCGCACATAAGGTTCTTGCAGTTCTAGTAACTTTGTCATTCATCTAAAGAGTCGCAATCCAGAGAGCCGTATAATGCGAACGGAACCGACAGGTGACACGTCGTTCCGAATCGAAAGACAGCGATCGACTAATCATCGAAATACAAATAAGCGACTAGGTCAACGGAATAAAAACATATACATAGAGAGAGATTATTAAGGAGCTCTTATAATTCTGTCGTATGGGGGATTGAGATTTTCAGTGTCCTTTAAATTAATCGTGTTCATTTGTTCTTTTTTTATGTAGAACATCTCTGCAATCTCCCTCTTCCTCACATTTCTCTCTCTATGCATAATCTCCGTATCAGACCATTTGAAATTATGCCCGTGCGTAAGTCGGTGCTTGCTAACCACGGAGTGCTTATTCACATCTTTTTTTATGTCGCTTAGATGCTCCTTAACACGAGTCTCCAAATATCTTAAGGTTTGTCCAATATAGGAAACGTTGCAGTCATTTTATTCAATTTTGTAGACGACACCCGTTTCCTTCATATTTTCGAGTTTGTCTTTGCCACGTTTTATAATTGAATCTAGCTTTTTGGGAATCGTGTAAAGGACATCCAAGCCACATCGGTTTACAGTGCGGCGAATATTCTCACTCAAACCTTTGATGTAAGGAAGCGCAATGTATCCTCCGGGCGTCGAAGGTATTGCTTGCATTATAGTCGGTGATGTCACTGCGATGATTAAATTCTTTTAATCTCTTGTTAATTTGCTTATCAATCAGCACTTCAGGGAAGCAATTATTCCTAAGGATGTCCTTTACAATTTTAATATTGGAACTGTGGAATTGTTTATCAGAAAGTAAAATTGCGTGGTCAACTAGGCTTGTGATTGTGTTATTTTTGTATTTTGGTGGGTGGTTGGAGAAGTAATTTACATATCGGCCCGAGAAAGTAGGTTTCCTGTGCCAATTAGTCAAAAGCCTGTTACCGTTTCTGATGATGAGAGTATCTAGGAAGGAAATGGCCCCATTGACCTCCATTTCATGTGTAAATTTTAGGCGGGGGTGATAGTTATTAAAAACATCAAGAACATCCCCAATTTTATCCTTAGGAATTATGGCAATGACATCATCGACATATCGCCGAAAAAACGGCAGACAAAAATTGAAAATGGCAAGGCAATGAGAGTTATTAAAAACATCAAGAACATCCCCAATTTTATCCTTAGGAATTATGGCAATGACATCATCGACATATCGCCGAAAAAACGGCAGACAAAAATTGAGCATGGCAAGGCAATGAGAAAAAATCTTGTTAGAGCTCAATTCTTTATGAAACTGAATGAATTTTTTTTTAAATACTCGTAAAGACTTATACTTTAGATAGGAACTGCGATAATTTAGTTATCGTTAAACCTACATTAAAAAAAATTATCAAATGCGAGTAAAAGTAAAACTCATGTATCAACCATATATTCTTAAATATTTAAAGCATAGAATCTTTAGCCGTAAACTCTTAAATCCAAAATGCTTAAGCCCTAAACTCTTTAACTTATACTATTCAACCCTAAAGTCTAAATTTTTTAACCTAAAATCTTTAAACCCTAAACACTTAACCTTTTGAAGGGCACATTTTTTTTCTGAATAAAACATTACAATCGTAAGTCATCTATAGGTTTCTGGAGTCACTGATTACGATTCTGACGTCATAATTACAAAATTCAAAATGACGGATCCAATATGGCGACTATTTTTGGCTCAATTCACGGTTTTTCGTTCAATTTGCACAAAACTGAATATACGAGAGTTTTTTGGGTCGCTGATCACGATTCTGACGTCAGAATTACAAATTTCAAAATTCAAATAAATAATAAATACTTATTTAGAAAAAGTTCAATTTTTCGAAATTCCAAAAATTTATTTCGGAAAAAGCGTGTAGAAAATTTTGGAAAAAGTATACATTATAGTTTTAAATGTAGAATACATGTACAAAAATTTTCAGAGCTCTAGAAATTCGCGTTTAAGAATAACCGAATTAATTCTGAAAAAATCGAGTTTTTTCACATTAATTATTTATTAACAAAAGTGCAAATAAATAAATTAACGTGAGTTTTCATGAAAGTTGCATAACTTGGATCCCTAGAAGTCTAAATAATACTCATAGAAACTGCAAAATAGATCACAAATATGGAAAAAACTGAGAACAAAAAGGTAGTACGTATGTATATGTACCTCTGCTCGACAAAGGGTTAAACCTTCGAAACTTTGTTTTCAGTGAAAACAATTTTGACTGTCTTTGATTACACAGGCACACCAAAAAAAAGTTGGTTGTTCGCTAGACTACACCACCATACCTATATGTTTTCGGGATCGCTGAATCCGAATCCGTTGTCTGTTTCACCCCATCACGTCAGGTTGTGACCGGACACGCGGTCTACGTTATGAGGATTTCATAATATGTACTCACTTGTACGTTGTTACGGTCGCCACTTCGTTTTAAATGCGATTACGAAGAACGCTTATCGGCTCGGTCGACTTCTCGTTGCCGTGATTTCTTTCCTCTCCTTCCTCAGGTTTATCGAACTTCCACTGCGTTAATGCGTTGTTATTGGCGACGATAATTACGAAGCCGCGCACTGTATTACGAATCCGGAAAGCACTCGCTGGGATATGGATTTTTGTAGGAAAATAACTTGTTATTGCTGTATTTTAACAAATAACGAGAAATAATTAATATATTTGTACGGATGGTACAGGATTACAATCGATCGCTATGATAACAGGCGGCAACGCCCCGATTGCATCACTTCGCTTTACTCGCGAATATCTTTACGAAAATCAAAGAATATCCGAAAATATTCACTCCCGGATACTTATTAGCTTTTAGACTAAGCTAACGGATAACGGTCGCGTCCGGATTACTTTCCTGCTCGCGGATGTCGAACGATTTTTCACGGATACTTTATCACGCGATGTTGACCCGGCGATGGTTGTACAAGAAAGAACATGGTTTTCCTCCAAAAGTTTGCCAACATCGGTTTTCGCGTTTGCGCGGTGCACGGATAGTAATATCACCATGCGCTAGGAAATTTCGTGATCATCTCTACTGACACTTTCGCCTCGTTTACATGTGTACGAGCGCGGGTCATTCAAACTAATTATTATGCAGTTTCTATGTTTCTTACTGAAAATACGCAAATTATTTATTCTTGAGTTTAACGACTTACTATTAATTTTTCCATGCTTCTCTAGTGTAGATTTCGGATGATAAATTATAAAATGTTTAACTTTATTAATATTAACGATTTTGGCGCTACGGCGTCATCAAAAATTATATTCTAACTACGAAACTGCGTAATAACTGTATACTCCTTGTTTTTCGCTTCCTATCACTAAAATTAAGCATAAATATGAAATATCTCTCACGCATGATCCATACAACTCAATTTGCGTCGCTCGCTGACCTGTCAGATTAACGTCGCACAATATACGCTTTATTGTTCTCTATCACGTAATCACATTTATTGAATCGCATCATTATTTCCAATTACGTCATATTGCACGAGGTAAGTATTTCAACGTTTTTACTTATTAATTTCTCTCTTTTATTTTCAGGTAACTCGCTCCGGCTGGATCATCGTGGGATTCCGAGGTAAGTATAAAATTAAGGTAAGTATCGTAATATATT
The DNA here is from genome assembly GCA_035220575.1 of Temnothorax rugatulus. Taxonomy (NCBI): domain Eukaryota; kingdom Metazoa; phylum Arthropoda; class Insecta; order Hymenoptera; family Formicidae; genus Temnothorax; species Temnothorax rugatulus. The sequence goes on along the minus strand of JASTWL010000513.1, from coordinate 29,958 downwards.
TAAGTATATCTATACGTAGGTACGCAATACTTTAATAATTGTCATTCTTTGTTGTTAAGTTCTACTCTTACGCCCTACATACTGATCTCACATAGAATAACGAATATTTTAATAAAATAACATTATATATGTTTTTATAGGTCATCTCAGCGCTCTTGGACTTTTTTTTTCGCTGGAAAATCTTTGACTACCGGGTTCCCGGGCCCGGAGGCCCGGTATATGCCCCGGTAGCCCCCTCTTTATGGGGGGGAAGACTCCCTCGCCTCCGGGGAGAGGACGAGGGGAGTGCCGGATTCTTACCGGTTAAAACTCAGCGGATGTCCATCTAGGCGCGTTTTTCACACGTGAGGGGGAGCCCCGGGAAACGCATGATTCGTCTGGGACTCCCCCCGCGCCGCGCCCTGTTGGGCGTCAGTCCTGTGGGCGGCTTTGTATACCGCCCACTCGGCCTTAGGCCGTTGTACGTCGTCGTGTGTGTGTGGCGGGCCGGAAGGACATCAGCTCCGGTCCGCCACCCTTCGCGCGGGGGGCATCTACAACGGCCGCGTGGTTAACCCCGCCCACGCGGCCGCACTCCCCGGATTCGACCCTCCTACATGTGGTGGAGGGCCGAGGTCTTATCCTCTGTCCGAATACTTGTCCCAACAAATAGGGCAAAAGCCAGCAAGAGGGAGGGGGAGGGAGGGCCCCATCAGCCGCGCCGACGGCGCTCCCGCCTCGCGTAGCCACGGGGAGCAGGCCTTTAGAAGGCCTACAGCACTCCGCGGCGCGGTTTATCCGGTGGAGACCCATCCGTCCGCGCTCTCTAACGTTATCTGTCCCCCCCTCCCCTCAAAATCGGAGGAGGAGGACGCAGCGAGGAGACGCCGGCCACCGCGCTGACGCGGCTGTCGTGGTCCCTCGCTGCTGCTGCTAAAATAGCTAACCACCCCCGCGCGTCGAGGGGGAGCCGTCACTCCTCTGGCGCCGCCATTCGCACGACAGCGGCGTGGCGGTGCCCTTGGGCGAGGTGGTGGCGGCGGGGATGACCCTCCTCGCCGTCCCCGGTTCCCCGCCCCGTTGTCCCTGTCGCGGCGACGGCATTGCCTCCGTGCCGGTTGCTGCCGCCGTCGTCGTGGGGGCGGCGGTGGCTGTCCGCCACCCCCGTTGCCTCCGTTGTCAGGAGGGGCAACCTCCCCTCTCCTGACGCGCTCCGCCGCCGCCTTCTGCGTCATGACGCGACCACAGAAGGCGGCGAACGCGCGCCATTTTTCCTTCCCCCGTGCCCCGACTGCCGCCAATAGGACAGCCGGGGGGGGGGGGGGAGAGGTTATCTCCTATCACCGCCCGGAGGACACGGCGCTCCTCATCCCACGCTGGACAAAACTCCAGGGTGTGTTGCGCCGTGTCCACTGCCTCCGGGCAGTGGTGGCAGCCGGTGGTGCGCTCCTTCCCTATTCGACACAGGAACTCGCCGAAACAACCATGTCCGGCGAGCACTTGTGTCGAATGATACGTGAGTCCACGTCCCCTCCTCTCTGCCCACTCACGCAGAATCGGCTGGACGGCCTCCCGTATTCTCCTACCGGAGGTAGAGCGGAGATCCATGAGTCTCTTTTCCCACTCTTGGAAGAGGACCTCCCGCTCCTGTAGCTTCAGTGCTGCCCTCGCCCTGGGCGGAACTTCGCCCAAGTTCTTCTTTATCTCTTGAATCCCCCGATATATCCTCGCTTGACATTTCGCGAGGAGGTCTATCGGGGGAATTCCGGCGAGGGCAGTCGCCCCCACGTGCGACACGGTCCTATAGGCTCGCAATGCCCTATGCGTTGCGCTATGAGGCGCTGGACACCGACGAGCTGTCCACAAAGCGCCGGGTTTCCCGCAACCTTCTCTGCCCATACCGGCGCTCCGTAAAGGACGGAATGGACCGTCATCGCGTAAAGGCGACGCACGTGCCCGCCTGCGCCACCCAAATTGGGTAGCAGCCTAGCCAGGCTATTTGCCATAGCCTTGGCCTTCTGAACTGCTCGGGCAACGTGCGCACCGAAGCTGCTAGTGCCGCCCAGCCACACCGCCAGATATTTAATTTCGAGGGTGATTAGGACGCGGACTCCCTCTATATCCAGGCAGAGGCCCCGGGGAGTCCCTTCCCGCAGAGCCCGCCCGGCCCCGGCAGACACCATATTGTATTCCCTGGCGGGTCGACCCGTCAGGATTCTACGCGGCCTGCCAGGGCCGCGCCGTAGCCGGTTGAAGAACCAGCAGGCCTGGGTCTTCTGCGGGGCCACCCGGAGGCCCAACTGCCTGATTGCGCCCACCACCGTGGCTGCCGCCACGTTGGCCAGCCTAAATGCTTCCTGCCATGTCTCCCCGCCGACCCCCAGGTACACATCATCAGCGTACCCGGACAGCCAACAGCCAGCGGGGAGAGCAGCCCGCAGGACCAAGTCGTAGGCAATAATCCAAAGCAAGGGGCCCAGCACGGACCCCTGCGGTACCCCACAGCCCACGATCCTGATCCTCAGGACTCCCTCTTTGTCCACGAATAGGAGCCCCCTGTCCCGGAAATAGTCGGCGATCACCCGTATCATAAAGGGCGATACGTCGAGCCGTAGGAGGGCCTCTGCGATCACCGGCCAGGGTAGGGAGTTAAAGGCATTCTGGACGTCGAAGCCGACGCCCAGAGCCACCCCACCCCGGCTCGTTACCTCCTCCACGCGGGCCATGACGCGCTTAATCGCATCAACCGTCGACCGGCCCGTGCGGAAACCAAACTGATTCTCAGAGAGGCCCCCATCCTCGCGCCGAGACAGGTGTTCTGGACGAGGCGTTCGGCGATGATACGTTCAAATATTTTGCCGACCTCGTCCAGCAGGCAAATCGGGTGAAACGCGGACGGGGAGTCCGCGGGTTTCCCTATCTTTGGCAGGAGCACTAGGTTAACCTGCTTCCATCTTTTGGGGAACCGACCGACTTTTGGGCATTCGGTGAAGATTTTCAACAGCCTGTCGGTCAGTCCCCCGGCGGCCCAAAGTCCAGGCCCTCCCGGGGATCCCATCCGGGCCAGGAGCCTTGCGCTTCTTGACCCGTTTAAGAGCCCGCTCCAACTCCTCCCTGGTGACCCCCAGTTCGTGGACTGGAAACTCCGGAAACAAGACGGCCCCGCCGTCACCTGCAGGGAAAAGGGTATCCACTACCCTTCCTGCGAACTGGGAGTCCAGGGTCTCCGTTATTGGGGGCCCCCAAGGTCTCAGACCAACTTGTACGCGCGCCCCCACGGATCCTCGTCTAAGGAGTGGAGGAGCTCTCCCCAGGAGTGCTCCTTGGTTGCTTTAATCACACCGGAGAGAGCCTGGCGGGCAGCACGCCAGGCCTCCCCGGTCTCCTCAACGTCGCGGTCTCTGCGCCCCGCCTTGGCGCGGAGCCATTCACGCATGCGGCGGACGGACGCCCGCCTTAACTGGTCTATGGCGTCCGTCCACCAGTACATAGCGCGCCTGGGGGGAGTCTCCGGCGAGGCATTACGGCGTCGCAGGCTTGCGACATCAAGTCCTGCAGTTTGTCTGCCTCGTCGTCCACGAAAGTGTCAAAGTCCCCGCCGTTGGCACGCGACTCCTCCCTGTCCGCCCATGTGAGGCGCAGTACCGCCGCACATAGGTGGTCCGGGCTCAACTTTTTCAGGGCCCACCTCCGTCTGGCGTCCTCGATCTCCTGGCGTCGGGCCAGAACCTCCTGGGAAGCAGCGTCGACCACCATCTCTATATATCGGTGGTCGGATAGGGTCTCTGTCCCTATTGCCACCCCCCAGTGGCTTATCCTGCGCGCAGCCGGGGGACTCGCCCACGTCAGGTCGACGATGGACGCCCCCAGTCTGCGCACGCACGTGTTGGCCCGACCCGTATTGATAAGGACCAGGCCAAGACCCGACGCCCACCCTCCAGGATGCGACCTCGCGGGTCAGCGGCGGGGGAGCCCCAAAGGGGATTCTTGGCGTTGAAATCCCCCGCTACTATGACCCTACCGGACGACGTGAGGAGGTGCCCGCGCACGCACACGTCCAGGTCGTGCAGCACCCCCTCAAATTCCGCCCGGTCCCATCTCGGAGGGGCGTACACGCTCACGACGGAGATGAGCCCCCAACGAACCGCCACGTATCCCCTGCCCCTCTCGCTAAACGAGCAGGGGGGGAGTGTGGCATATCTCTCCACGTAACGGCGGCGGAGCCAGTGGCGTCCACGCAGGCAAGGGTGATTTGCCGGGACGCGCCACGGCTCCGCCACCACCCCCAAACCACATCCGCGCTCCGCCATGGTCTGCAGGAAGAGATCCTGGGCGGCGCGGGCGTGGTTGAGGTTCGCTTGCATAAGGCGGAGGGGGGGCATTACTGTGAGCTCGAGATGAGGTCCTCCCCCTCCGCCTCCATTTCCTTAGTCTCCACCATTGATGGAGGAGACTCTTCCTCTGTTTGATCTTGCGCCGGTGGCGCTTCGTTGGCCAGGAGAGGATCTTCCACCCACCTCGTGGAGTCCTCCCCCTCGTGCCAATCCATCTCTACGCCGGTCATAGGTACCGCAGTGTTCTGCAGTACCACCCTATAACCGACGAGCGTTTCCATCTCCTTAAAGACGGTCTTAGGAGGGGGGTTCTCTCCCTCCTTCGTCTTAGGAACAGCCGGCGCCGCCGGTTGCTCTCCCGTCTGTTTGCCGGCAGCTTTCCCCGCTGGTTTCTTAACAGAGGCCTTACCCTTCCCCTTGTTTGAGGGGGGTGGGGGAGGGGCCACGCCGTCGCCGCCCTTCTTCTTGAGCTTTGAGGCTTTCTCTTTGTCCTTGCCAGTGCCAGCACTCGGGCACGACTTGCTGCCCACTTTGTGCTGGCACTGGCGGCCAGCCTCTGCGCACAGGACACATCTGACCGGTGCCTCGCAGCTCCGGGCGACGTGCCCCAGCTCGCCACATCGATAACAAGTGCCGGTCCTGTCGACCGCACTCTGGCACTTTGCTCGTGTGTGCCCCACTTGGAGGCAACGGAAGCATTGTAACGGCCTTTTGTCAAGGATCTGTATACCTGCCCTTGACCAGCCGACATCGACACTTGTCTCCTTCCCCATTTTATTTACCGCCTCGAGAGGGCACCTTACCAGCACCGTATGTGTACCATTAGGTGCCCTCCTCAGGGGGCCTGGTTGAATGGAGGAAGGAGCAACACCTCCCTTCTCGGCCAGCGCGGCCCTTATCTCGTCCGGCATTACCGAATCGTCCAGTCGGGTCAACCGGATTTCGGCCGTCATTACGGGACGCGAGACTCGCGTTCCTTCTTTCCCGGCTAGCACTGCGCTCATGCGGAAGGCTAATTCGTCAGCCTTTTTCGCACTGCCGGGACCGGCCAATTCCAAATTAATTGCGCCGGTGACCGTCCTTCTTACATTCGGAGCCCGGTCTATGCCGAGCTCCGATAGTTTTATGGCGGAGCGCACCATACGCATGCTCTCCGCGTACTCCCCCTCGGGGCACGTCAGTGTGACTGCCGCCGTGCGGGGTACCCTCCTGTTCTTTTTGTGGGGTTGTTTTAGCGCGGCCGGCGCGCCAGCATCCCCTCCTTTACCTTTCCCGCCCGGCCCGGGCTTGGGAACCGGCCTCTTTGCCGCGGTACCTGCCCCTGATCGGGGCGTGGGAGCCGGCTTCAAGGCCGAAGTACCGCTCGGGCCGGGTTTTGGGGTCCCTCTATTCGCCCCTCCTTTCCCGCCTCTCTTCACCACGGTCGTCCACAATTCGTCGGTCGTGGTTTTCACGGCGGGTGTCGAGGCGGGGGATTGCATTTTACCCCCTTTGGCGCTCGCGCTGATTGATGCCACGTCTGCGGTCGCGGGGACTTTAAGCGGGGTCTCCTTTCTTCGTGGCGGACTTATCTCGGCCGCAGCCCTTCTTCGCCGACAGCTCTTCCCTCCTGGCGGCTTGCTGACTCAGCAGCATGATGCGCATCTCCTCCACCTGTTGTGAGAGGCGCCGTATCTCCTCGTCACGCCCGTCGTTGGCTCGCGCCTCTGCAGCGGGCAACGCGGTGTCCGTCGGCTCCGTAGGCGGCTACGCATCATCGATCACCTTGGTGCGTCCCTGGATCGGCGGCCTGACCGCCGCCGGCACGCTGCTCTGCCTAATCTCTGCCAATACGGCATCCCTGGTGCTTTCCGGCACCTCCTCCTCGTTCTGCTCGTTCTGCGCCATGTTGATATCGGCGTCTGTCGCGCCCACATTTCCGTGTGCAGCGGCATCTTCCGAACCAGTGGTGGTGTCTTCTATCACCTGGCGTCGGCGCTTTGCCCCTCTGTATAGCTTCGCATCCGTGCGAGGCGGGCTGTCCAGCCGTGTCTGGAGCGACTCCTGTCTCTGCTGCATTTGTGCCATCTGCGTTTGAACGCTCTGTACTTCGGCTTGCAGCTGTGTGTTTAGTTCACGCATCTTTCTTAGGCTGATGATCTCCGCCTCTTGGGTGGAGACCTTCTGCCTGAGCTCCTCCAGCTCGATATCCCTGCTCGTCCTGGCCTCCGGATCCTTGATCCGCTGGATCAACTGATCCCGCCCGTGGCGGCAGAGATCGTGGCCGCCGCTTCGTTCAAGGCCTTCCTCATGGGACCGCTCAGCTTAGAGGACTTCTCCGCGACCTTGTCGATTCCCCGGAGGCTTTCGACTATGAGGCCCGAAATCTCCAGCGTCGGAGAGTGTTTGAGTCTCTCAGCTTCCCTAATCTCTAGAATCTTGCGATTCTTCGAGAGATTTGGAGCAATAGTCGGATTCTCCAAATCCCTGAGTGCCTTCTGAGTTTGCGCCAGCTCTCTCTTGGCCATGGTGAACTTCCGCTCCAGCCCAATGCCGGTCGTCACTGTGCGCTCTCGGCCTCTGAAGAGCTTCTGACAGTGCTCGCATCGCACCTCTTCTCTCTCTTCCTCGCCGTCGTCCGTGAGGGCAGCGTTATCCTCGTCGCCGCTCTCTGCTTCCGCTTGGCTGTCCGTCTCTTCGTCCGAATCCTCAATGAGGATATGCTCCGGACGCACGTCTTCGTCAGTGACCGCATCGGTCAAGAGGCTCGTGCCCTTAATCCGGTTCCTGGATCTTGACCTACTCGGTGACTTTCCGAGTCCGCTCCCCTTCGCCCCACTGGAACGGTCCTCCTTGTTCTTGAAGCGGGAGACTCTGGTCCCGTCTTTATCATCCCGCGAGGAGGAGGCGGCAGCCCGCGTCGGTATACGCGGGCCACCCCTCTTCGCTTTTTTGCTCGCCGGCCCGGAGGAACTTCTGGGCTTGAGCGTACGTGCCCCGCTCTTGCTCCTGCTTTCGGAGCCTTTCTCCTCCTCCTCTTTTTTATTGATGATTTGGTTTCGTTTGTCAGTCATTCTTCTGAAAAATCCCGCTTCCCGCTGCGGTCTTTATGCGGGTGGCCGGGCGCGCCCCACGGCCAACCGGAATCGCTCCCGGCCGACCGTGCCCCGGTGTACTCACCTGGGGAGCCACCCATTCCCTCGGGCCCCCGGAAAAAGCATCGGGGGCACTGGGTCCAGCCCCCTACACACCCGTGGGCGAATGCTCGCCCACCGGCTTTCGGGGGGTCCCGGGCTCCGACTCCCGGGACTCCGCAGCGGGTGCCGCCACGCGGGGGGCCTCACGAACAGTTGGGGCCAAGGGTGTCGCACCCCACCCATGCCCTTGCCCGCCGTGGCGACCAGCGTAAGATCACGAGTCACCGGCCGAGGTGACCTCCGCACCGGTGACTCCTTCGACCCCGGGTGGCCGGGTTCGGGAGGGATGCGATCCCCGACCACCGGAGTCCCTTACGCGCCGCCGGTATGTTACACCCGGCGGCAATAGACCCGCCGGCCCCGACCTCGGAATAAGTCCGAGCGGCCCGACGAGTCTCACCCACCCAGGTCGCCCCGGCCCCGACCTCTGAATACGTCCGAGCGGCCCGGGACGACCCTCCACACCGACGGCACCCTGGGTCCACGACCCTGGTGTGCAAGCCGCCGATGTGGGCCTCTCCTCCATCCGGCCCAACACCACGTACTGGGCCGACTGAAAGAGGGTTATCTCCTCTCCCGGAGGAGAGGAGATCTTCCCGTTCCCTCGGTGAGACGACATCCCTGCCCACCTCAGGAACGGGGACACCCTCCCCCAGGTCCCTACCCCTGGCCTTGCGGCCGAATCCCCCACCCTGCCGGAGCACCGGCGTGCAATGGGCGAGGGATTTAAACCCACCCCACAAGAAACCCCAGCTCCCCCACTCTACCGGAGCACCGGCGTGCAATGAGTGAGGGACCCACCCACCCCGAGACCCCATGGTTTTTTATCGAGGTTTTCCTTCCTCTAGGCCGGTGGGAGGAGTAGAAACTCCCCCCTAACGGTCCCGGCCGACCGGGCGTTTGGAGTCAGGGTCGCCCTCCCCTACCGGCGATTGGGACCGACCCGTAGGCCAGTCTCTAAAGGAGTCGCCGGGCTCCCATTCTTCCCGCCACTCCGGTCCGTAGACCGGCGACAGGAAGGGTGGACTCTTAGACCTCGCACCTCACCAACGGGTCACCACAGTGACTTCTACCAACAGAAGCCACCGGACATGACCCGCCGGATCCGAACGGGGAGCCCTCTCGCCGCGCCAAGGCGGTCCACCACGAGAGGGAGCGCTCTTGGACTTACTATAGCCATTGATACGTCATCATAGATAACCGGTAAGTAAACTAAAAGAATTTAATAAAATGAAATCATCTTTGATAATTAAATCAAAATTAATAATGTGAACTATTATGACTATCCTTTAGCCTCTGTCAACATCAACATGCATAACTGTAACGCAAAAAATAAAATATTTGTGCCTTCTGCAACACGAAGTAAAATAATAAAAGAAAACATTTCTTATCAAAGCTACGCGTACTTCGCGCATCGCTATACGATATACATGTATATAAAACGTTTAATATCTAAAATGACGCGGTAAACTCTACTCCGCGACTTTGTCTCCGTTAATCTCCGTCGTTGCGGCTATCGGCGGAATTTCCAAGTTCGCGCTTTCAATAATTAACTGTTCTATTATCGCGTCATTAGCTCCCGCTGGAGCGTCATTCTCTCCCTGATGTTGTTCCTGCGCCTTTCCCTGCTCTTCCAGCTCCGTCGTAGTAAGCTGATACGCGTGATCCCTCTCTTGAGACATCTCCTGGATCTTTTGCGATTCGACACCTCCTGCTGCTGGATCCTCCGTCTCCATCTTCTGCTGCGTCTTAGCCTGCATCTCAGGAGTCATTTCCTCAGACGCTGAAGCCACGGAAGTCGACGTCAGCGAAGCCGTCGGCTTCAAGGTTTCGTTCCTAACCTCAAAAAATATCTCAGAATCGCTAAAATGGCCCTTTTCATGTTGAGAAATAAAGCATGACCACCATATTTATATGTTTTTGGGATCGCTGAATTCGAATCCGTTGTCTGCTAAACGCCATCACGTCACCATGCGCCCCTAACCTAAAAAAATACTTCGAAATTCTTTTACGTTTGACTCCCTTTCGTAACTTTAGTCTCTTTGAGTAATGGGTTTATTCCAAATAAACGAAAACTAATAAGATATCCTATTTTCAAATTTCAAGCATCTTTACTAAATTCCCAAGTATCTCTCATCAAGATTATCCATAAGATGGGTTGTTCGTATTTTTTGGTCTAGTTTTGCTAGTTCAACTAGCAATCATATCGGATAAATTCTGCTACAATGACAGATACTGCAGGGGGGGGTTCGGGTGTGAGGATGAAGCCGTAGTGTGTCCGTTGACGAGTTGACATTGTCCTCGTCAAAGACGGAAAGCCCTCATACTTAGGCCTAGGGAGGTATGAGGGTTACCACCCTTAGGACGGCTGACTCACCTGCGATCGGACCAGGATCCTTAACACGCGGGTTTTTCTGTATCACTATGGCACCTAAAAAATTTCAAAAACCTATTACTCACTTTTGTGTTTTTATTGTAGTAAAGTATAAATACTCACTTTTGAAGTTTTCCGGTTGCACCCGGAAGCGAGGTAAATTGGCAGAGAGAGGAGGGCATTAGGAGATGGGTGGAGGGGGAAGCGAGAAGAAGGGTAGGGCTAGAGGGGATAAGGATGAGGGACGATACAGGTGAGGGAGTGAGGCGGAGAGAGAAAAGAGTATGAGGAGGAGGGGTGGAGGACAGTACGTGGGAGGGGAAGAAATGGGGGAGGGAAGAAAGCCAGTCAAGGAGGGGAGAAGAAGGAGGAAAGGGGGAATGAGGAGAAGAGGGGTCTTGGGCCAGAAGTAGGAAGGTGGCCGAAGGATGCGGAAAGAAAGGAGGAGGATGAGGGGGAGAAGGCAAGGAGGCTGAAGGAGAGGGTGAAGAGGATGGAGGAGGAGAGGGAACAAAAGAAGAGAAGGAAGAGGAATGTGATTTGGAGGGGGCTGGATGGGAGGGATGTGGAGGAGAGGAGGGGTTTTATGGAGAGGGTGACGGAGAAGGTACTAGGAAGGTTGCCGAGGATAAGAAGGGTTCGGGAAAGGAGAGGGGAGGAAGGGAAGGAGGTGGTTCTGGTGGAGATGGAGGACGAGAAGGAGAGTGCAGAGTTATTGGGAAAGCATTGGGAGGTTAGGAAGAGGTGGGGGATTGGGGTGGACGAGGACCTGACTATGGAGGAGAGAAGGATGAGGTGGAGGATCTTGGAGAAGGCAAAGTTGGACAGGAAAGAGGCAGGAGGGTGATAGTAGAAAACAGAAGAATTTGGGTTGGGGGAAGGGAAATTTTTTGGGACGGAAGGGAAGTGGGAGAAGGGGTAAGGGAGGAGGAGAAGAAGAGGGGGAGAGGTAGGCAAGGTAGTCTGGTGTGTTTCAGAAAGAGATGCGGAGAGGACAAGGAGGACTCCTGTGGTGGACCGGACGCGGAAGGGAGGTGAAGACAGGAGGGGGAAGCAGTTTGGAGGAGAGAGGAAGGAAGGCGGAGAGGGGGTGGAGAGACACAGGCGGGAGAGGCGATAAAGATGAGGGAGAGAGGGAGGGGGAGGGGATGGACGAGAAAGAGGGTGGGGGACGGTTTCGAGAGAATGGGAGGGTGCTAGCATGTAAAGGGTCGCTTACGGCCAGGTCGGGCATAGGGGTGTGTGTAATAATTGTAAGGGATTTGGAAACGTTTCCCGTAAAAATCGCCTTTGTAAACCCTGAGGGGACAAAAATAAACTATACTGAATACTGAATATTAATCAGCATGATCACATCTATAATAATAAGTAAAAGTGTATAATAAAATGAAGGTTATAAAATATTTACAAAAATATTTATAAAATACTGCTTTTATAAAAATTTATGTTATAATTTCATATATTTTATATAGATATATATTTTATTTATTTTTATATTAATTAACATATTTTCTTATACTTTATCTTTGTACTTGATTCGGTCTTTTCTATGTCTTTCCCCCCAGTCCTTTGCATTGGAAAGCGCTGCACTCAATGCCTTTACAAAACCATTCCTTGATACAGCTTCTCCTTTAAATTCCTGTTGAAGAAATATATCTAAAAATCCGAATATTCATAAAGATTTAACGTCTAATGTTTGTAAATAGAACAGCACAAAATCATTTTGAGAAAATATTATTTGTATAATACTTTATGTAAAATATGTGGATTTCCGTTTCCGGTTGGTTAGGTTATAACCGAACGATGCTACTTGAGAGCACGATTCACGCTCTATGTCTTCCTATCAAACAGTCGCCACTCGGTTTAACCTGCATCTACCGAGAAGGTATAGTGAAGTTTCTTCTCGATTATAAACGATACTAATTTCTCTTCTCTTTTTCAGGTTCCTGCCTCGGATGGATCATCGCCGCTGCTGACTTCCCGAATCCTCGCTTTCCCCGCATACCGGATCAACACTGGACAACGATGGATTGACGCCGACGGACAAGGTAAGTAGAAGGTAAGTATGTCTAAATAATCTTGAGATTTTATTTCACAATAAACGATTCTTTTATTTCAGATCGTCTATTCAGTATCACAATCAATGTTATACTTGTTGATGGTTGTTTCGCACACGCGTGCCCTACGCCTAGCGGCAAACAATCTATGCTTCTTGGTATCGATGTACCCTTTGCTATTGTCGTACAAGAAAATTGCTTCTCGATACGCGCGAGGTCCCGGTTGTTATATACGATCAATGACACGTTGGCGCGCTATCACCGTATCCGAGATGCTTCCTTACGCTTATTCGCGGATATTCCCGACTCACTGGTATCTCTGTACCTCTCGCTATTGTTGATCGAGCTATTTAACGCGCAATTACGCTGGAGTTCCCGGTTGTTATATACGCTCGCTAGTACGTCCGCACGCTAGGAACGTATCCGAAAGACTGCCTCGAGTATTCTCTCTCGATTCGGCTCCCCACTTGGCCGCGATGCCCCTACTCTGTCACCTATTGTTCCCGGCCTATTGTGTGAGCTCGTTTTTGCACGCGTTCCTACGTGTTTACGCTTTCTCTATCACGTGCTCGGTTCTTGAAATCCTTCTAGAATCTTCGATGGATGGAAAATTCCCGTCGTTCTCGACGTTTCTCGATCTCCATTCCTGTTGCCGCTTACCCAGGTAGCGGGTGGTTTTCATTTCGGTCGCACCTCGTCGCCGAGCTTCGCGCACCTCCTCTAGGGCCTCTAGGTACCGCATAACGGGCCTCCGCTCGATTTTCCCGTGGATGATGTCTGGGTCTTGCTCAATGACTCTGCCGTTGACGTCGACCCCCTGGCGTGGTCTTCTGGGTTCGTCTCAAGGCCTTCCTGGTGTTTCTTCCAGGAGAAGACGCTGGTGCCGCCAACTCCTGGCGCCCTTAACTTTGATTGACGTCGACCTTATGAGGGTATTCCTCGGGTCGTTCTAGTCATGATCCTAGCTCTTGTTCCCAGAGAAGACGTCGGTGCCGCCAACTCCTGGCGCATCGTCTCGCGGTTGACGTCGACCTTATAGGAGGGTGTCTCTGACCTTCTTGTCGCCATTTCCGTCGCTTCTCCCAGGAGAAGACATTGGCGCCGCCAACTCCTTTTTTTTTTTTTTTTTTTTTACATGGGGAAATCTTCTCCTGCCGGGTTCCCGAACCTGACCTGCAGGTCCGGTATGTGGCCCGGCAGCCCCCTCAGGTGTTGTGAGGGGGAAGACCCCCTCGCCCTCCGGGGAGAGGAGCGAGGGGAGTGTGGGATTCCACGCGCGCGTGCCGCTTACGGGGGATGCACCTGAAGTGCTTGCCCCCAAGACAGGCGCGCGTGACCTACCCACTAAAACCCCATGGGTGTCCAACCGTGCACCTATGGAGACGCCCCGGGAACTGGTTATCATTTCTTCCGGGGCGCCTCCGGCGCGGAGCCAATTTTTTGTGGCTTTCTACACTGGAGCTTGGCGCTCCTTCGGCCTTGTCTGGCCGCTCCATTATCTGATGTGTGGCGGGGTGTGACACCACCTCACCCCGCCACTCCTCCCTTTGTTTTCCGGGAGGTAGTTCGACGCCTCGATATCCCCGTCGGAACGCCGAACCTCCCTACCTTCGGACCTCCTCCCGTCGGAGAGGGGAGGACCGAAGGAACAGTTCGACTCATGCCGCCTACTGCGGCTTGATATCCATCGACTGGTTTTGTCGGTGGATAACGTGGGGGACCGGTTGTTGGCGCGAGTAACCGCGCCTGTATCCCGCCCCGCAGATTTTCTCTTATTAATCGGAGTCGTCCGCCGGGGGAGGAGCTACCTCGCCCCGGCGGATTCTCTCCGCCTCCTCTTTGCGGGCCATCACCGCTCCACAGAAGCCGGTGAAGGCCCTCCATTTGTTTTCGTTCCCGACCATGGCCGCCACCATGGCCGGGAGGGAGAGGTCCTGACCGACCTCCCCCTGTAAGACACGGCGCTGGGCTGCCCACGCTGGACAATGCGCCAGCGTGTGCTGCGCCGTGTCCCTCACCTCGTCGCAGTGGTGACATCGCGTGGTGGCTTCCCTTGCCATATTTGTGCAGGTACACACCGAAACAACCATGTCCGGTGAGCACCTGCACCGCGTGAAATGATAGTCCAAGTCGCCGACTGTCCAGCCATTCGGCTAGACAGGGCCGGACAGCATCGACCGTCCTCCGGCCGAACTCGGCGTTGTCGAGCCAAGTTCGCCATCGCTCTATGAGGGCGGTCCTCTCCTGGAGTCTGATGGCTCTACGGATCCTCGGTGGGACTGGATCTCCCCCAGCCCGCAGTTCCCGCTCGCGCCTGTACACCTCGGCGTACTGGCGGGCTGCGAGCTCTAGCGGGGGAAGTCCCGCGAGGACCGTTGCCGCCGCGTGCGAGACGGTGCAGTACGCCCGTGACACTCTTATGGCGATGGGCCTCTGAATCTGGCGCAGCTGCGCCTTGATTCGGGCCGACTTCTCCGCCGCTGGCGCCCACACTGGGGCGCCGTAGAGTGCCACGGCGTGCACCGTCGTGGCGTAGAGCCGGCGAGCACGCCCGCCCGCCCCTCCCAAGTTAGGCATCAGCCTAGCCAGGCTGTTAGCCACGCCTTTGGCCCTGGGAAGACATTGGCGCCGCCAACTCCTGGCGCATTCGTTCTACAATGACGCCAACCTAGTGGGAGTGTTTTTTAGGTCCCCCTGGTGACGTTTAGGCCGCTTGTCCCTGACGATGATGTCGATGCCGCCAACTCCCGGCACCGTGACTTCCGATTGACGCCGTTTGTCCCGGCGTGTGTCCCGAGTCACACTGATTGCATTTCTACCATTAGTTCCAGGCGATGACGTCGGTGCCTCGAACTCCTGGCGCATCGACTTGGCGTTGACGCCAATCGTTTCTACGAGTTTACCTGGTGCTACCCGTTCGTATTCTGGCCTCTGTTCCTGGCGAAGACGTTGGTATCGCCAATTCCTGGCGCCCTGGTTCCTGGAGATTTTTTGTGGCTCGCGCCTACTCTGTGCGCCTCTAGCGCCGATTCGTGGACGTTCGCGTGAACTTAAATCTGATTTGCTCGCGTGAGCCAACGTAAAAGAAACTCAAAATAAATGATTTGAATCGGCTATCGAAACTAACCTATACTCGCCGCTGTGGACGAACTCGCATCTTAAGTAACTAATTCAAATGCCTGAAGGGCGTACTCGTAATCATTTTACCCATCGCCATATATATATGTTTGTCTATTTAGCTTGACCGGCCTGTCTTAAATAACTATACAACTAACCTAAAAGTAGTACGCGCAGGTAAGCGTGATATCATCATTATCGGCATATGATAATTACGGAAACGAAAAGGATTTTATCGCCGCGATGTGGAAATAAACTTAATTTTTAATGTGACATACACGCTTATGGCTGCGGTCCAGTAAGCCCTACCAAATGCTCCAAACGCCACGCTCCAAGTGCTATCAAAGGAGCGGTCCACGAACGCTTCGAGTGCTACAATCGCTATACAAGTGGACCAAGCTGTAGTACTTGTAGCAGTGGTAGCATGTGATTAGCACAATAGCGTGAATCAGAATGGAACGTAATATACCGATAATACCTATTGTAATAGCTAGTATGGATGTTTTTGATATTCCATCTTTATTCGAAGATGATGAAGATGATGTAATATAGTGTTACGCCCGTGAAGTACGCCCGTGCCGCGCGTCATGTGAATCGCTCGCTACGTTGTCTTCGTCCTTAGCGACGGCTGTTGTTGATAATTATGACGTTCAGATTTCGCTCTGGGTTTCCGTCACGATCGGACGAGCTTACCCGAGCTCCTTGTACAAACGAGTCATTAATAAAGGTTCCTGTTCTTTGTTTAACGAGCTTGATTTCCTCGTGTGAGAGAGTCGGAGTACGCGTCGCGAGTGAGTGTGGGAGTGAAAGCGAGGCGGACGCTCGACGAGCGTAACAATATAATGCATGTATAAAATCAGTAATAAAAAAAGGTAAAACAAAACGGGAAAATATTCCTAAAATTGAGGGTTACGTGGAAAATATTGTCCCGTCACTTCGTGCAATGGAGTTTAAAAGCCATTTTAGGTAAAATTAATTCTATTATCTTCTTTTATTACAATTTATTCTTCATATATTTCTTTTATTATAATTTCCTTTTATTACATCTTTCTTTTATTACAATTTTTATTATTACCTCCGTATTGTAACATAAACGCTCATAAAAACATTCCTTTATTTTTTAGAATGTTGCCAGAGACATTTGAGTTTGTCTTAGGACAGATTGCAGAACGATTGCAAAGAACTGCAAATGGTAATGAAATGATATCACCACAAAAACAATTTTTAATTGCTTTATGGCGTATGGCAACGCCAGATTCTTACAGGTATGAATCATACTCTGTAATATTAATAAATGATCATAAAGCATGTATGAATCCTACGTGCCCAACATTTACATGTGTAAGCAGACCATATCAAACAATTGCCAAAAATTGTCTATACTACCTATAAACAAAAGCAATTATACTTTTAGAAATACAGGAATAAATATAAAAATGTTTATATTTCTTTTACTACTAGTAAACACAGTACAAAGTAAAATATTACGAACCTGGGCTTGGATGGAGTAATGTTTTTTTCTGTTAATCTAATTAACATATTTTAGATCAATACACACTAGATTTGGAGTAGAAAAGCTACAGCTATAAGAGCGGTACGACGAGTTACTCGAGCATTATGTGGTCTTGCTTCAATATTTATACAATGGCCGACAGAAGAAAAGATTGAAGAAATTAAGCAAGGTTTTTCTCACGTTGGTGCCTTTCCAGGAACTATTGGAGCAATAGATTGCACACATATTAATATACCAGCTCTTAAGAAAAATCCAGAGGCTTATATTAACAGAAAAGGACATTATTCCATTCAAGCTCAGGTTTACAATTTTTTAGTTTGTACTATGTTACTGGTAATAAAAAAGTATAAGTATTTTTAAATTTATTCTTGTATGTTTTAAGTATAATTGCTTTTGGTTGTAGGTCGATTGTGATCATATGCGTGTGTTTACACGTATAAGTGTTGGAAACGTAGGATCCGTACATGATGCTCGTGTATTCAGGTTATCAACTTTGCAAGACTATATTTCAGACCCATCAAAATTTCCCAATGATAGCACAGCCCAACAAAAAAAAAATTTTCTGTCCGGCAGACCGGACTAGTCAATTCTTACGTATTTTGGGTTGCTGAATCCGAATCCGAGGTCAGAATTCAAAAGTTGGTTCTTTTTCTAACCCCGCCATATTGGGTCCGCCATATTGGATCTGCCATGTTTAATTAAAAAATCTAGTCAATTGTTATGTCCCCTCAGGGGTCGGGGGAGGTCGCCGGGGACCCTTAGGGGCCTCTGGGGGCCTTCCACGATACGGGTCTTGCGCACCCGAGGTACCCGAGCACATCAGCACCGTAATCTCCGTCAGTCTTCGGGCTGGCGAAGACCGGGGGGCCCTTTTCAGGGCCCGCGAGGAAGGCGCCCTCTATAAAAAACCGCCCGGTCCTCTAGGGGGCCGTGATGACCCCCCAAGGGTCAGCGGCGGCCCCGGCTTGCCGGAGGCGACGCTGACACGGGTTTGGCGAACCCGGGGCACCTGAGCTCGGGCAGGCTGGGCTCGTTAGGCCCGGAAGCCAACCAGCCTAGGAGAAGGAAACTCCGAAATAAAACCAATTCTTTTGATTATGAGATGAATAAAAAGAAGAGTAAGGACTTACCGCCCCAGAGTGATCGGACACTCAGGGGTCGGCCGGCGAGAGGGGGGTATTGTCCCGGCCTCCCTCCCGTCATCATCGAACGATGAGCTACCCGACGGGTCCGGGGCGAGCCCGTCGGGGGAAACGGTTATCGCTACCGCTGCCGGCGCTGCTGTCAGTAAAACGGAGCTGTGTTTGATGAGGGCAAAGGTCCTGATTCCGAAGTTAGCGACAGATACTTTGGAGACGCAGACTTCGGAACTTAAAAAGAGGACTATGGAAAGTCGCAGGGACTCCAAGTCCGAGGATTCGTCGGGAGATATGATGAGGGACTCCGGGAAAAAGAGGAAGTTATATCGCTCCTCATTTGACCTCGAGGGGATGACCGATGAGGAGTCCGATAGATTAGACGAGAGAAATGCAATGCGATGGGGGGAAAGAGGGAAATATGTTAAGATGGCGAAGTTGGTGGCAAAGAAACCGATAGAGGAGTTATACGATCACATAGGCCCAATAGGGAAGAGGGTTAAAGAGTTTCAAGACCACCAGTTGTGGGAAAGGGGACAACATTTCCTCTACAATTACCTGGCGGCCCCGTACGATGATGGAGAGGACAAGGAGGCGGAGATACAAGTCACTATTGTGGCTGAAGTCTTTCACGAGATGTGAGAAAGGAAGTCGAATGTGGACGACGAATTGGAGATAGCTCTCAAGCGTCAAGAGACATTAGAGAGGGAAGTAAACAAATGGAGGGCAAAAGTTAAAGATTTACAGACGGAACTGGCTGCGGCAAGAAAAGCTGCCCCCTCCACTACAATAATGGAGGTGGAGGCTTCCCCGACCTTGCGTGTGGAAATGAGAGATGGGATGGTGCAGACGGTGGAATCCCAGCTGCCTGAGGGCTCCGGGGTTGAAGATAGGCTCGCAAGAATGGAGCATACGATGGAGGCAGTCATGCGGGAGGTGAGGTCACTGAAGAGGGGGGTTGGCGTTGAGGGAACTGCTCCGCCTCCGCCCCCTCCGGTTACCAAGAGTGGGACTCTCGCTCCTCCTCCCTCGGTTGCGACAGAGGGGAAGGGAGGGAGAAAGAAGGTACGGGAGAGATCTCGGGTGGCTGAGTCTGTCCCCCGACGGGGGGATCAACAGGTTCCGCGAACCCGTAGTAGAGGCAGGGTGCGCGTGCTGGTCCCCCCGAAAAGTATGGCCGTCGGGGTGACGGTCCTCACCGGGGGGCCGTCTTACGCGCGGGTCGTGAGGACTGCGAGGAAAAAGATTTCCCTCGCAGAAATCGGTGTTGAGAGCCTGCGTTGCAGGCGCGCCGTCACCGGGGGCATCATCTACGAGATCTCCGGTGACGACGGTGGGACGAAGGCGGATCTTCTCGCACGGCGGATGCGGGAGGTCATGGCCGATGACAGCGTGCGGGTCACCCAGCCCTCCAAGCGCGTGGAAGTGCGCGTTGGGGGGCTGGATGACTCCGCCTCTGCCGATGATGTAAAGAGGGCGCTGTCCGCTGTAGGACAGTGCCCTCTTGGGGAGATTGACGTGGGTACGGTGCGTGGGTCTCCCCGTGGGATGGGCACAGTCTGGGCCAGGTGCCCGATTGTCACCGCGAAGGAGGCGATGAAGAGAGGACTCGTCGTGGGCTGGTGTCGGGTCCGCGTCGAGGTGCTGCCGCCGCGCCCCCTGAGGTGCTACAAGTGCCTAAAAACTGGACACGTCCGGTTGGCATGCACCTCCCCTGTTGACCGCTCCGATAATTATTATCGGTGCGGCGAGAGGGGTCACAGGGCTGGCCTCTGCTCTGCGGCTGCCCCGAGATGTCCGCTTTGTGCGAACTCGGGGATGCCTGCTGAGCACCGGCTGGGGGAGGGGGCGGGGTGCGCGGATACTGGGAGACGGTGGGGACGGAGGTCGCCGCATGATCCGGGAGGGGACTTGCGGACGACGGTTTCCCCTCCCCCCCCCCTAGGCGGTCTCTGGCCACGGCCGGGCTTCCCTGCCGCTCGCCGCGCCGGCTGGTCGGCCGGGAATTGTTCCCTTTGGCTGCTCGGCCGGCGAGTTCTGGCTCGCGGTGGGACGGCTTGGGCGGGCTCCCCACGGGGTGCCCGCCACTGGTGCCCCCCTCCGTGGGCCATCGTGGTGGTCCGGGGGGGGGGAGGGCTTGGACGGATTCCCTACGGGGTTTCCGTCACGGGTGCTCCCCCCGGGTCGCGAGGGTTGGGGCTGGGGTTCAGGGGTTCGCTCCCGAGTCTTGGCCCCACCTGCCCTCTACGTGAGGGTGCGAGGGGGGGAGGAGCCCACCGCTTCGGCGATGGTCACTCCTCCCCTCTCTCGCCCCAGGGGCGGGCGCGTGGCCGGGGAATGCCACGCGTCCGTGCAGAGCCGTCTCTGTCCACGGAGGCGGCGTGCAACTCCGGGAGTGGTTGTCTCCTCCATCCGCACAAGTTAGGATTCTGCGGAAGAGTCTGGTGCGGGAGGTTCCCGAAGTGAGGGGGCAACTGGCGGACGAATCATTGCGTTTCCCGCTGGCCCTCCTCCCCGCATTGCTCGGCCGGTCCCTTGTCTGCGCGCCGGGGTGGGACGTGGTATGCCCCACCTCCTGCGGGCGGCGGGGGTCGGGGTCGGGTTATTGCGGGGATAAAACGCACCGAGAGGGACAACCGGGGGGTTTTTAGCCGGTGCGACTCCGGCATAACCGCCCGCCCCGCCCCGGGGTCGGGGGTACCCAAAATGGGTTTTCCCCTCGTAAAAAAAGTCAATTGTTATGTAATTCAAGCTTTTGAATCCGAATCCACGGTCAGAATTTCGAAACTAGCTCGCGTTTTTTCATTACGGCTCAAAATGTACTAAAAAAGTATGTTTTTTGAGGTTAGAAAAAGAACCAACTTTTGAATTCTGACCTCGGATTCGGATTCAGCCACCCAAAATACGTAAGAATTGACTAGTCCGGTCCGCCGGACAGAAAAATTTCTTTTTGTGGGGCTGTGTAACCATTTAATAGGAGATGCTGCTTATCCTCTTTCGAAACAATTAATGGTACCATACACGGATAATAGCCATCTTACACAGCGTCAAAAGAATTATAATTTCTGTCTTTCCTCTTGTATGGTTGTGGAAAAAGCTATTGGCTTACTTAAGGGACGCTGGAGAAGTCTTCTTCATTATTTGGCGATAGAAAGTGTCGAGCGCATTCCTTATCATATTCTAGCATGCTGTGTGTCGCATAACATATGTTTGATGAGAAATGATGAAATGGAGGCAATGGTCTTATTGTTGGATACTGAAGTTGTGTTTCCTGAAACGCGAGTGCAAAATACAGAGCATAATAGAGGTGAAGCAGAGGCTAAGAGGAATCTCATATGTGCAACCCTTCGTATGAGATATGTGTGATGTGATATTATATTGTTGCGCCCGTGCTGAGACACCCGTTGCGCGCTGAGATTCGCTCACAAGAAGCCTGAACTTCGCTCACAAGCAGCTTCAAGCCGAAGCGCGTCCCTTGACAACGGGGCACATTTTTGACTATAATTTCAAGTACTCATATAAAACGAATCTGAGTTAAATAATATTTCCTATAGTCAAGATAATCGTGTATATTGATACATGTGGCGACTTCGTTAGCCACCAGCCTTTAACCGCCGACGAAACTTGAAATGCGCGCGGAGCAATTTCAGGACGGTAAACGCGGAGAGATTCAAGTCGTCAATCGCGGAGAGATTCAAGTCATCAGTTGACAGTTACACGAGGCGCAAGTTGCCTAGCAACATTCGTTGTTGATTCTCGCCGCCGAATTTCTCGGGTATAAAAGGAGAGCCCGATGCCAGAGAGATTCGGTGTTTGCGAGCAGTCGGCCGAGACGGTCGAGCCAGCCTCACCACGCCACGCTCGAGAGACATCCGGCACCCTTCCCGGCTTGCCGAGGAAGCGGTGGTCAAGCAGTCGACTGAGCGACGCCGGACGCAGCCACTCCCTCTGAAGCTCTACACGAAGAGGAGAAAGGTGGTGCTTGGCGACAGCCTGGCTAGTGCTCAGACTCCCGGTGCAGGACACACGGCTAACCTCTTCCCAAATTCCCCGAGGAAGATTCTTCCGATCAAAAGGAAGCAACCGTCACCCAGCGCTAGACGTGTGGTGACGGATCCTCCAAGGAAAGTGATCAACCTTGATCCATCCTCCGGTGCAAGTCACCAGGAATCTGCTGTTCCTCACCAGACGGCAAGGTCTCTGCCTACTCTAGAGAGTCCGCCATCTTCCGGTGCTCGGTCACCGACAGGTAACAATACCGTAAGCGCTAGGACGCTTAAAAGCGCGAGTCGCTCCCTCGGTCATTCACCAATTCTTGGTGCAAGCCGACCGACTCTTTTGGTTTTACCAAAGAGAAAAACTTTCCTTCCAGCAACCTCAACTCCGAAACCAGAACTGAAGTCACTTCTAAAAGAGTTTGACGTTCCCCGGTTGATTTCTCCTCTACCTTCCTCTCCTCGAAGCAGCCCAGCCATTCCGTAAAAGGAACTTGCGGAGAAGGCCACGCAAACCGAGGAGCTACGACAACTAGAAGTTCGGAGTATAGCAACGCAGACCAAGACTCGAGGCAGACAACGAAGAAGATTTAATCAAAGAAAAATCAATCCAAATAATAAAGAGAATATTTGTTCTTATTGTAAAAAATGTTCAAGTTGTGGGAAGTGTTAGAAAGATTAAATAAATAATTATGTGAGTTGTAAATATTCTTAGCGAATCATTCTTAGTTGGAAAAGCAATTAGGCATAACAGCGAGCAGTTGAGCGACAGACTAATTAATTTTCCTAAAATACATAAAATATTCTAATACTGATAAAAATATTAATAACAAAAGAGTGAAATGGAAATTGCTTTAAGCGAACAAATAAGAATACTTAGAATTAAGTAACATTGTGTAATACAATGAAAAAGTTAGGAACAACTCTTAATACTTTATCTATTTAGATTAATATCACAAAAATAAGAAAACAAGTCCTTATACTTTTTAATTATAAGACAATATCATTTTTAGTTGCAATAATTCATGTTTTATATTTTAAAAAAATATAAATACAATATAAATATATTTCCTATTATATTTATGTCCGTTTTCACCAACGTCGTTTAACTTGAACCTTAGTTCAATTCACCCCTTGTCTCTTTCTAATGAACTCCCTTAGAAACAGACAAAGAGTTAATTGAACTAAGGTTCAAGTTAAACAACGTTGGTGAAAATGGGCATTAATATTAATATGTGTTTGTTATACAGGGTGGGAGAAAAGTCTGGAAACGGTGAAATATCTCGAAAACAAGACATTTTAGGAAAAATGTTTTGTACATAAGTTGTAGGGCTTTAACAAATGCATCAAACGGTGGTACTTATTTGACTTTGAGCGTAAGTATGCAGGAGCTTTCAAGGTCAACTTTAAAATTTTAAATGGAACCCCCTATTTTTTATTGCATATTCTTATAGCTTATGTCGAGAGCTTTCCAAAACACTATAATAAAGTATTTTTTCATTAAGAACTTTTGGAATTATAAGGCTTGAAAGTTACAGTATTGTGACATAAAATACAAAATATCTTGTAAAACATTAAGTTTTCTGTAATGTTACTTTAATACTTTTATGCACAGAATAATGAGACGAATCAATTGATGAAAAAAAGACATAGTTCCTTTAAGAAAAAATATGTAATTTGCAACATGCATCTGCATACTTTTTCTTAAAAGCAACTATGCCTTTTTTTCATACCAATTGATTCGTCTCATTATTCTGTGCATAAAAGTATTAAGGTAACATTTCCGAAAATTTAATGTTTTTCAAGATATTTTGTATTTTATGTCACAATACTGTAACTTTCAAGCCTTATAATTCCAAAAGTTCTTAATAAAAAAATACTTTATTATAGTGTTTTGAAAAGCTCTCGACATAAGCTATAAGAATATGCAATAAAAAATAGGGGGTTCAATTTAAAATTTTAAAGTTGACCTTAAAAGCTCCTCCATACTTACGCTCAAGGTCAAATAAGTACCACCGTCTGATGCATTTGTTGAAGCCCTACAACTTATGTATAAAACATTTTTTCCTAAAATGTCTTGTTTTCGAGATATTTGACCGTTTCCAGACTTTTCTCCCACCCTGTATATAATGTTAACGTGAAATTTTGCAATTAAAATATAAAAATAAAAACTATCTGCAATAGAATCATATAAAAACATGAAAGATCATAATACACCTATTCAATATTATTGAGCAATACTGCACAAAGAACTTAATCTAATCAAAATGTTTTTACTTAGAATAGAAGTAGTCTTGTATTCTATTACATTAAAAAGAAAAAAAATATATTAATACCAATAGAAAGCATTAATAAAACTTTGTACTTTGGTTAAAAAAAAATTATTGCATATAAGAATTACACTTATTGTGCCAACAAAATTTATTACATTTTGTTGGCAATGCTTTCTAAAATATGTAATAGTCGCTCTTGTCTTGCTGCAGTCTCTTCATACTTATTGTTGCGCTCGTCCGCGCGTTCGCCGCACACTCACACACGTGCACACACACTTGCGAACGCGGCGCGCAATCCCGTTTCCGGGAATAAGAACTCTCAGTTGGAAGAGAACTCGTTTAATGGGTAAATGTAATACAACAAAAGGCTCGTGAACACGTCTGTTCGGCACGAAGGCCCAGCGGAGAATCTGACAGGCGACGAATGTCAACAAACAACGCAATACCGCCGACGGAGCTCGTCGTCAGGCACGACGTCACGCAGCGCTTTGCGACTGCTTTTCGGGCTTCTACCGGGCGTCTCAGCACGAGCGCAACACTGCCCCCCCTCTTCCTAGATTGTCGCCCCGACAATCAAAGGGGAGCAGCGCCCAGACGAGCACAGCTTCTTGCCGCCACGTCCTTCTCCTCACGATCGACCTCTGGGAAGAGCTGGCTAGACTCTCCCAAGTCGTCTTCAGGAGGGCCATCCGCACTGTCTCGCCCTCGAGTCCTCCGGTCCTCCGAAACGTCGTCCTCTTCCTCGACCGCCGCTCTCCCGCGAAATCTTTGGACAAGGGGGGGGGGGACTTCCCGTGGACCCTGCGCCCCGCAAGGCTCCCCAGGTCCCCGCCTGGCATTCGCCCTATGGCCCACGGGAAAACCACGGGTCAAAAACCGTGGGCAGGCGGTCCTCTTCGGATTGGGAGTTCCGGCTGTTGTTCTGCCTCACGTCGAGAGTCCTACTGAACTCACCTACGCGTGCCGTCGATTTCCTCTAAAACAAACAGACATACAACGCACAGAAACAAGGAACATAACGCTTTTAGAATTAGAAAATCAATCACAAGACTTTTTCATAATCATTTTTATTTATAATCTGTCCCAAACAAAATTTACTAATAATCCGGGCTCCGTTCTACTCTAACCTTCCCCCCAGTGATGCCGCTGTGCAGACCGACCAGCATGCTACAGCGTGTGAAGGGGATGCGCCGGCAAGGCTGCGCAAGGCATAGCCGCGCACACTAATGCAAGCTCCTCTGTCCGTGTACGCTCGTCGCAAAGAAGGACAGAACACGATCGTTGTCTCCTTCTCTCTTGAGCTATGACGTCGCTATGCTAGTGCCGGCTATGCCGGCACATATTTCAGATCTCGCGACTCTCCGAATCTCGAGCTGGCAAATCGACGATGGGCGACGTCATTTATTGTAAACTTATTCTTTTCCTATAAAATATCGAGATATATGTCAATCATTCTGTCGTTATTCACTGATATATGTATAATCAATTTCAATTGTGAATAATATGTAAATAAAATGTCTAAAAATATAAAAATTACCAAATGCAATGACGTAAATCTTTATAAACATAAAAAGTTAAAAGAATTCTCCGTTTTTTTTAATTTGCAGACCTTTAAATGTTTGTTATGATTAAAGTTGAACTTTGTAAATGTAATCTATATCCATAAAGGAAGATGTCCTGACTGACTGACTCATCAACGCCCAGGCCAAACCCCTGAACCTAGAGACTTGAAATTTGGAGGGTGTATTCCTCTCATGACGTAAGCACCCACTAAGAAAGGATTTTTAGAAATTCCACCTCTAAGGGGGTGAAAAGGGGTAAAATGTGTTTTTACGACTGTCCTGACTGACTGACTCATCAACGCCCAGGCCAAACCCCTGAACCTAGAGACTTGAAATTTGGAGGGTGTATTCCTCTCATGACGTAAGCATCCACTAAGGAAAGATTTTTAGAAATTCCACCCCTAAGGGGGTGAAAAGGGGTAAAATGTGTTTTCACGACTGTCCTGACTGACTGACTGACTGACTCATCAACGCCCAGCCCAAACCCCTGAACCTAGAGACTTGAAATTTGGAGGGTGTATTCCTCTCATGACGTAAGCACCCACTAAGAAAGGATTTTAAAAAATTCCACCCCTAAGGGGGTGAAAAGGGGTAAAATGTGTTTTCACAACTGACTGACTGACTGACTCATCAACGCCCAGCTCAAACCCCTGAACCTAGAAACATGAAATTTGGAGAGTGTATTCTTCTCATGACGTAAGCACCCACTAAGAAAGGATTTTTAAAAATTCCACCCCTAAGGGGGTGAAAAGGGGTAAAATGTGTTTTCACGACTTTCTCAACTGACTGACTGACTGACTCATCAACGCCCAGCCCAAATTCCAGAACCTAGAAACATGAAATTTGGAGAGTGTATTCCTTTCATGACGTAAGCATCCACTAAGAAAGGATTTTTAGAAATTCCACCCCTAGGGGGGTGAAAAGGGGTAAAATGTGCTTTCACGACTTTCTCAATATCTCTTGAGCCCGATGAGATATCGACTTGGTTTTTGCATACTTAAGTAACCCATACAAGTGCTTAAAAACATAATTCAGGAAGGGGGTGAAAAGGGGTACAGATGACCTGACTGACTGATTCATCAACGTCCAGCTCAAACCCCTGAACCTAGAATCATGAAATTTGGAGAGTGTATTGCTCTCATGACGTAAGCATGATTCCGAGGCGAAGCACTTATTACACATGTTCTCCGGGGCGAAGCCCGGGTAACCAGCTAGTAATGTATAAAAATCCACTCTTGGCCAATATGTACGGTTTTATTTTTAAAAAATTTCTTACATAACAAACTAACATTAACTTTAACATGATAATATTATCTAAATGTAAATAATAAAATTAAATATTAATTCTGAATAAAAAATTATAGCTTGTATATATATATATATATATATATATATATATATATATATATATATATGTATAAATATATATATATATATATATACTAGCTTTTCGGCCCGCGCTTCGCGCGGGCCTCGAAGCTATTATATTTTCGGCCCGCGCGAAGCTCGGGCCTCAAATAGATCTACCTATATATTAATTATATATGCTTTAAACTCACCCATTAATTTGGAACACTAAATTTGATATTTTTTCTTCTTAAACTGTAATCTACATCTTCTACATCGTCTGTGTGTCTGTCTGTCTGTATGACTGCGAATTACTCATTCGTTAGTAGACCAAATTACAATTGAGAGAAAGGCGCGGAGATCCATCCTTTTTTTTACTCTTATTTTAATAATAATTTTTAATTTAAATACATTTTTTTATTTTTAAAAAGTTTCAATTTTTTAACGTGAATTTTTTAATATCCGTAAATTTTGAGATATTGGGCCTCCTTTTTTTTTTTTTTTTTTTTTTTCGTTGGAGGAGGAAAATGCCTAATGCATACCCTAGGGCCGGTCCCTAGGGTTATGCCGGGCTTGCACCGGCTAAAAACCTCAGTAATCATTATAAAAAGCAGATTCATAACAATATAAAATTCCGATAAATTTTATTCAATAAAAAGCAGATTTGTAACATTATCTATATAATATAGATAAATTCAATAAAAAGCATATTTGTAATATCTATATAGATAATATAGATTATCTATTAAATTATTAAATTCTTTATATTAAAATTATGATTTACCTCTAAATCCAAAGGAATGGAAAAATAGAAACAGGGAATAGTAAATCTATTAAATCATCATTATAAAAAGCAGATTTGCAACAATTAAGATAATTAACTTAAAAGGAAATTAAACAAAGATCACAATATAATTTCAGAATGTATATAATTCTCTTAATAAATGATCAAAGTAATCATTATAAAAAGCAGATTCATATATAACAATATAAAATTCCGATAAATTTTATTCAATAAAAAGCAGATTTGTAACATTATCTATATAATATAGATAAATTCAATAAAAAGCATATTTGTAATATCTATATAGATAATATAAATTATCTATTAAATCTATTAAATTCTTTATATTAAAATTATGATTTACCTCTAAATCCAAAGGAATGGAAAAAGATTTGTAACATTATCTATATAATATAGATAAATTCATTAAAAAGCATATTTGTAATATCTATATAGATAATATAGATTATCTATTAAATCTATTAAATTCTTTATATTAAAATTATGATTTACCTCTAAATCCAAAGGAATTGAAAAATAGAAACAGGGAACAGGAAAAAATCTTTATAACGGGAACAGGATAAAACAGGTTTTAACGTTTTTTTTGTGTAAGATTAAATATCTGTAAAAAAGACAGAAAGTCAATAAGATATTAAACTAAAAAGAAAATTAAACAAAAAGATATGGAGAGATGAAAAGATATCAACGTATAAATTTGATATTTAAAATACATACCTTTTTTCTTTGTCTTTCTCTCTCTCTCTCTCTCTCTCTCTCTCTCTCTCTCTCTCTCTCTCTCTTCTCCCTCTTTCCCTATCTTTCTCTCTCTCTCTCTCTTTCTTTCTCTTTCTCTTTCTTATATCTATGAATATTCTTTTTCTTCTCTCTCCTCTTTCCTTGCGATTTGTCTTTGATCGATGACATATAATATGTGAAGGCAGCAACTTATCTTGATTGACCGCGAGCGATTAATGATGTCACTTGAGCAAATCGAGCATGTACATTTCATATACAATTCTTTAAAATTCGATCGATTATTTCCCGAAAAATTAAAAAAAAAAAAAATTGGTTTCCAGAAATTGACCGCGAGCGATTAATGAATAGTTCGCGGTCAGACAGTTCATATTCGTATTGTTACCGCTTTTCTGGAAACCGATTTTTTTAATTCCTTATTTTTTAAACCCGATTCCTTATGGAACTCCTTTAAGATAAACGACTTCTCGGGGAAAAAATTTATATCATATATTGATTGAAATCATCAACTTATCTATATAGAATGTGAGAAACTGATTAACTTGAAACTTGGTGTCATTTATGAGTATATGTTCGATTCGAAGTTTCCGCTCGAACTTCTGAGCCGAACATATACTCATAAATGTCACCAAGTTTCAAGGATAAACCAAAGAATGATGTCGCTCCCCTAAATATAGAGGTCGATGTCGAATCTTAATAATGCGAAAAATATACGACGATGCGCCGCGTAGTGTCTGTATCATTTGTCTGTGTCATGTTATGAAGTTGCTGCTTTCACATATTATATGTCAAAATTGATAAATTAATCACTTCAATTCGATTTAGCTTTTCCTCATCTTTTTTTTTAAATTATTTTACTTTCAAATTTATATAATTAATTATATTTACTTACCTTTACTTTTCAATTTCAATCCTTACGATATACCATCTTTATCATTGTCTTTTTTTAAATATTACCTTTAATTTCCATTATCATTATATTCACGGTCCTCGGGGCGGTTTTTCTAATTTTTCAAATTTAAGAGAGTGAGAGAGAGACAGAGAGAGAGAGAGAGAGAGAGAGAGAGAGAGAGAGAGGATCGACGGAAAATTAAAAAAAAAAAAAAAAATTGGTTTCCAGAAATTGACCTCGAGCGATTAATGAATAGTTCGCGGTCAGACAGACAGACAGACTTAAAAATTAGAAAAATTAGAAAAATCGGTTTCCAGAAAATCGATAATTCTATTACATTCTTTAGTTTTTTCTACCCCTATTTTATTTATTCTTTAAGATTCAGTCAATTAATTTCCGAAAAATTTGAAAAATTTTGTAACCGATTTCTAAAATGATCGGTAACAAAAAATTATACACTTTATAGCATTCCCCACAAAATTCTACCCCTGTTTCATATACAATTCTTTAAAATTCAGTCGATTATTTCCCGAAAAATTAAAAAAATTAAAAAAATCGGTTTCCAGAAAATCGGTAACGAAAACTATACACTTTATGGCACTCCCCGGGAAATTCTACCCCTATTTCATGTACCCTTGATAAAAATTCGGTCCACTAACGAATGAG